>WOVY01006707.1:0-84255 GCA_013436015.1 Rhipicephalus annulatus
TACCCTTAAGCAAGGCTAGCAAAATGTGCTTGACTATCTCTGCACCAGGTACATCTCCAGGGGACAAGCCAGTCCACACAGCAATTACGTCGGCAACCACAACGGTACATTAGACGTAGTAGAATTTAGCACATTCGTAATACATGCTGCCCTCTGTAAGCTAAATGGTCTGTAAGCTCTCCTCCAGACCCGTACGGGGTCACAAACAAAATCCTTCGCAATCCAGATGACGAATCCATGTCCCATCTGACTGACTACATAACAATTGCTGGCACAATGGCTCCCTTCCGCCTGCCCGGAAAACTGCGAAAGTCATCTGAATTCCGAAGCCGGCAAACCATCTAGCCTCAACAATTTAAGACCCAGTTCTCTCACTTCATGCGTGGGCAAGGTTATGGAACATGCCTTCCTGGCACGTGTCAATACTTACCTCGAAGACAATTATATCTATCCCAACACCTTATTGGATTTCGACCTCAACTGTCAGCACAAAACGCTATGCTGCAACTAAGCACCCGTTCTAAACGATCGTTGCTGTAACACCAAAGCTATTCTCGGACTTGACCTTAGTCAAGCTTTTGACAATATTTCCCACGCTGCTATTCTCGAACGAGTTCGTCTTCTCTACCTGGGAGAGCGAACCTACAATTACATTCGTGACTTCCTCTCCAACTGCACGGCCACCCTTTCGGGCGGAGATTTACGATCAGCCCTGATTCCCTTAAGCAGTGTAGGCACCCCGCAAGGGTCAGTCATCTCTCCCGTGCTCTATAACTTAGTCATGCTTGGCCTTGCACAGCAATCACAACAGGTCGACAAGATCCAATATACTATCTACGCCGACGACATCACCATCTGGGCGTGCCAAGGTAGTGATGGTCAAGTGGAGACAGCCCTGCAGACGGTGACTGACACAGTTGAGGCATAGCTCCAAAGAACCGGACTGCGCTGTTCACCAACTAAATCGGAGCTGCTTCTTTACAAGCCCATTCAGCGGGGACGTCCCCCCAAACACCTACATGAGCAAAGGCCCTGTGACACCATAACCCTTCACCTTCAAGATGGCAGTCTTATCCCGCGCGTTCTAGTATCCGGGTCCTCGGTCTCACTATATCAGCCAATGGCTCTAACGGCTTGGCTCTCAGCAAGATCTCCGCTTAATCTCACAACACCTCACGTCTTCTCAAACGTATATCCAACCGAAGAAGTGGTCTCAAAGAAGAGAGCCTTCTCCGCCTCGTGCAGTCTTTTGTCCCGGGTCACATCACCTACGCTGCTGCTTATCTGAACTGGTATAGTGCAGAACAAAACAAGCTCGATACCCCTCACACGAAAGGTATACAAGCAAGCACTTGGCCTCCCGCACACTAACCAGCACTGAACTTTTTCAATCAACTGGGAGCTCACAACACCCTCTCAAACTCATCGAAGCCCATCAAACGCTAGTCAGATTGGAACGGCTCACACTCACTGAAACGGGACGTTCTATTTCTCCACGCTACGCTTGGCTTCACGTATCATCAGCAACAGGGCCCAAAACAATCAATTCTGCATAACATCCGCAGCTCGATCCACGCGGATCCCTTCCCAAGAAACATGCATCCTGAGTACAACGGAGCCCGACGCCAAGCTCGCGCTAGAGCCATCACAAAAGCCCTTGCCCATGAACCTGGCACCACATTTGTTGACGCAGCTCAGTACCTTCAAGGCTCACGTTTTGTAGCTGTTGCCACACGCAATGGAGTCCTACGACATGCAACCAGCGTCACTACTTCCTCTGCCGAGACGGCTGAAGAGGTGGCCATCGCATTGGCCACTCTAGATCCCACCTGTGACGCCATCGTATGCAACTCTCGTTCAGCCGTCACTATCTTCTGCAAAGCCGCATTTCTCCTCAAGCGCTTCGCATCCTCTGCCAGGAACACACTCTCAAAGAAAACATGATCACCGTGACATGGATCCCCGCTCACGCGGGCCCAGTCTTCCCATGCCTCCCCAACCTCAACGAAGTTACCCACTCTCTTGCACGAGGCCCTTGTCAACCGCACTGGAGCTACTAGAGACGAGATGGACACCAGGGAAAACCTCACTACCTACAATGATCTGTTTAAGAACTTTTACCTCATACGCCGAGCCCCAAGCTCAATTGGGCTCAGGCCACCACTTTGCGTCTACTTCAAAACAAACACGTATTCATCACCTGCCCGCTTTCACCTCATATTCCCGGATGTGTACACAACCTGCCACTGCCGGTGCTGCGGCACTCACCTGGCTACGCTTTCGCACATGCTGTGGGATGTGCGGCAGCATGGCGGCAGCACATGCTGCCGGCACAGTACAGACACACTAATGCCACGACCATTTCGTCGAAGCTCCATGAGGCTCGGAGGCCCACTCTTACGACCGAACCTGGGCGACCCACCACGCCCGTGAGGCAGCGTCGAGGCAAGCCCTTGACGTCCCCTCATAGGAGGCTTTGGCCCGGCCACCTAAACCTGCTGGTTTCTCATAATAAAGTTTATTCCTCCTCCTCCTATGTGCTGCGCTGTATTATTTAGCTCGCATATTCTCGGAGGTCTCGACTACTTATCGGCAGTCTTTTGCGACGATGCTGAAACCATGTTCAAGAACCCTCTCAATAAAGTTCATTGACAATCTGCTTCACGCACGGAAATAGAAAATGACCTTTTCTCCTCAGGTATATAGATCTTTCCCTGTTAAACATTAAAATGAGCAGAAAACTAATTTTTCCTAAAAACTCAGCACTAACACATCTCTTGTGCAGCGATAGATCAGTTCTGTTCAGGTACATTTTATTGTCGCTGCTGCCAGTACAGGCGTCAACGTAAGACTTATAACTTTGTTGTCGCCAATTTACGACTATTTAGGCACTGAGAAACGTTCCTTGATACACAGGTAAAGCGTAAACTACGAGCTGGTTCGGCCACCGACGTGACCGAAATGATTCCATGTTTCCAACATTGGGGTTTCAGTTTTGGTGTTCACGTGCTGTCGCGGTCTGTGGTGGTGTCGGCAACGTTGGTTGCATGCTAAAGAAAAACCAAATTGGTGCAAACACTGAAAATTTGGGTTCGGGGTGCAATCGAATTCGGGTAACTTCTTTGACATGCTCAATGTGTATGATCAATGTGAAGCACTTGTTCAGTGCGTTAGCAGTGCAATAGGGAAATATATAATAGTGTATAAACGCAACAATTACGGACATCCCATTGATCCTTGGCTAACGAACATTATTCTGGAAACATTATAACAGAAAGCCCCGCCGCGCTGGTCTAGTAACTAAAGCACTAAACTGCTGACCCGCAGGTCGCAGGATCAAAGTCCGGCTTCGGCAGCTGAATTTTCGATGCAGGCGAAAATGCTGTAGGCCCTTGTGCTCAATTTTGGGTGCCCGTTGAAGACCACTAGAGGGTAGAAACTACCGGAGCACTCCACTACGGTGTTTTTCATAAACATATGGTGGCTTTTGGACATTACGTTTCACATATCAATCATGACTCAATTAAAACAAAATGACTATTCTTAGCATAAATATAATAACAATACATCAAATTAAAACTATAAGGAGACAATTAGATTCTTCAGAAATACCTTGGACAGTATGATCAGAAAATCAAAAAAGCAGTACTACCACCAACCTCATTAAGAATGACCATGGGAGCACACACTGAAAATATGGCAAATTATACAAGATGTTGTAGGGTAATGCCAAATACAGAGAATTCACCTAGATGAACCATTGACGCGTGTAGCTATTGAATTTATTCGCTGTTAGGCTGGCATAAGAAGTAACTTAGTTAATCAGTTTACATCCTGTAAGCTTGCCTCTGCCCTGCCTAGGACAACTAATTTCATACTGAAGAAATAAGCCATCACGAACGAAAATCAACAATAAATGAAATGCCATTAAGGAATGCTGCTGGTCATGATGATATACTCCTAAAATTTTAAAACAATGTGAGATTCTCTGCAGTCTGACTTGCCAAGTACCTATCATAAAGTTTGCTGCCAGTTCGAATGCAGATATACTGGAAACAGTCAGAAGTCATTCCTGTGTACAAATCTGGGGATTCGAATCAGCCAGAGAAGTGTAGACCAATATCCGTTCTGGGTGTCATAAACACTGTTAATAAAAACTGATTTCGAAGAGATTGAAAAATTTTATAAACGAACACAATGTTTTTGTCCTCAGCAGTATGGCTTTGTACCAAACAGATCCACATGATCTGTCGTATTGACGCTGTCCCAAATGATAAATTCATCACTACATGAAAATAGGTTGTTATGGGAATATTTTAGACATTAAGCAAGCGTTTAATACATTTTGTCACTCCATATTACTGCGTAAACTAGAAAGTTATGGTATTACCAACTGATCCCTTGAATTATTTTCAGCTCTTTACCCTCATAAAAAATGATAGTAATGAGTGACTTTTACTCAGCATTCGGCACATTCAATAGTGGAGTACCACAACAATCCGTGGTAAGTCCAGACAATCCAGCTTTATTTTCGATATACGTTAATAACCTCCCTAATGTTTCACCGCTCTAACGCTCTAAAGAAATAGATGATTTATCAAGAATTTCCTCATGGTTTGTTCAAAACAAGCCTGCTCTAAATGGCAATAAAACCAAATACGTAATTTTTCCCTCGAGGAGAAATAAGGTCGACTCTTGTAGCATAAGTATTAGCTTAAACAATAGCCATATACAAGAAATAGTCACATTTACACATCTGGGCGTGAATCTTGAACAACATATACATTGGGAAGCGCATATATTCAGAGCGTGGGCAGGAAGACCACGTGGGGATGTTAGTATTACGTTTACTAGCTTTCCTATTCCTCGTAACGTGTTTTGTTTCCAACGCGCAGTACGAGACATGCTCTAAAACGCAATCTGAATTTACCAAAAGCCTATAGTCTATACAGTCAAAAAATGATCAAATTCAGTGGAAGAAAAATCTAGAATATTATATCTTAAGATGTCAAATCTGCCCGTCACTTTAAGCAGTGTAAGTGAATCATTTTTTTCTTGTGAACCAGGACCGTTACCGTATCTGCAATAACTATTTTGGTGCACATTGTGAGAACCATTGTTCGTTCGTTGAGATATTTAACCGTATACTTAGCTGTAAAATACTTATCTTACCTGCATGTTTTATTATCAACGCTGAACCAGATGTTAGCCATCTCTTGCTGTCGGTCCAGATATTTGTATAGGCATTATTGTAAGAAGAAATGTAAATACAACACTTGACTTGACAGTCTAGTTCACCACGCCAGGGTTTGAAAATGCTTTGAACATGCCAGTAAAACATTCAGCTTAGGTATGGTTACTTTATTTTGTTGCTTGAAGCCTTATCTTATGCACTATTAGGTGCTTCATCGCACGTATTTCACTTTTATTTCTTGTGTTCAATCAGGTAATATGCAAACTATGCTGCAATGTACTCCCACTTATTATCTAGTACTCCTATAAAGCGGTTTTCAAGGTATTTAAGTGAAATGTAGTGAAGTGAAAAACGATCCTAGGCAGTAATGTCAGACAAGGAGTCGCGTTAACAAGTGTAACGCTGTATGCAGATGCATTGCATGGTACCAGGTCCTATAATTGTGGGTATGCTGGAAAATACACGTTCGAAGGAAGAGAAGCGGGAAATAAGGACCATTATAGAGAGTGAAAAAAAAACACATTTGATTTACTACGCGCTTGTGGTACGAAGTGTGGGGACACAGCAGTAGTGGTGGCCTTTCTGTCATAGTTACTGCGCTTTCTCGTGTTTTGCTACACTACGCTATAGAAGACTATGCTGTGCTATGCTTTCTTCCTTTCCCTCCTCCTAACCCTCAGAACCAACATCCTCGCTCTAGGTTACCTTTCGCACCTGCTTGCTACGAACACCATACTGTGCTTATTTTAGGCATTGTGTGCCCTGGCTTAGATTGGCTGGGCTCCCCTCTCTCATTGTGAATCCTCATCGCTCAACCAATCAATGTGGAACACCAGCAAGGTTTTGCCAAGCCATGTAGCTCCCCTGTAAATATTTTTCAGTAATTAAGAGTCAATACTTCCAGTAACCGAAATAGTTGCTAAAACAGCTGGAACAAAAAGATCATGACGCGATGGAAAGAGTTCTGCTCGCGGAATAATGCCAAAGTTGGATGTGGAAAGTTACAGCCAAAACGGTATCTTCGAATATCTCTGACATGTACTAACTAAAACGGTATCCTCACAAAGCTCTGACTTGAAACACCAATATTGTCTCTGAAAACAAATAATGCGATATGCACTTCGTAATCTTTTGCCGTGCTTTATTGGAATCTGTTCGCGAGCTGTTTAGAGAAATTTATTACTTTGTTTATTACTATTGACCACAAAAAACGGGCTTCCTTCTAGTGAAAGTTTGATATTTAAGGATATTTTAAATGTATGAATATGTGTGTTATGGCAAACATATTTAAAACTTTAGTCAATGTAGTTACGTCATAGTTGCTAAATGTTTAAAAAAAATAGGGGCATTGACTTAGGAGAGGTCCCATGAAGGAAAACAAAGCGCTAAACGATTTTGAGAAATATTCAAGCAGGCGGACGACAGGGACTTTCTCCATCTTGTGTGTTTGTCAAAACTGTAGCGCGCTCTTTTTTCTTGTTTGCATTATGTACCAATTCGCTCAACTATTATCCTGAGGAGGTCCGCATCGGTGGATCAGTGAGTAGGATGGTGCTCGTGTTGCTGACACGAAAGTGACGGCTTCGATGCCGGCGGTAGCATTTGGATAAAGAAGAAAGAGTAGAGGATGCATGTACTGAGAAATGTTAGTTTACGTTCAGGAACACCAAGTGGTGCAAGTTTTGGAGGCCTCCACAACGGCGTCTCTCATAATCTTATCGTGTGATTGAGACGCTAAACCCTACATAGTATAATATTAGTACTTGCTCAGGAGTGTGATATACACAAACATGCAAAACCATAAAAGATGTATGTGGTAATGAATCCATATTGCACTGACCAGTCTGCAGGCAATGCTGACGAGCCATCCGTCGAAATTGTAGGCGGTAGCGATGTGAGCCAGTTGAGAGGCAACCTCTTTCTCAAGTCTGCAGCCCCTGATCTTATTGATGAACTGGATCCCCGCCAGTGACCTCAAATTTAAAGTGGCTGCGAAAAACATGCGAGGTACAAATCAAGATGGCGATATCAAATGACAATGTGCATAAGGGAGGTACCTACATGTCTTCGTGTTGTGGAAAAGAAAGTCGGGTGCTGTAAATAAAGTTGTTTCTCTCTCTCTCTCTCTCGTATTCTGCGCCATAAAATTATTTCTTTCTGTTCAATGTATGTAACTGCTCATACAATCTAAGGGTATCCTAGTACCTAATAGCAGTGGGCAAAAGCGTTATAGCTTATGATAAAGCAATACTAAGAGCGAATGCCAATGGCTAGAAGAGTGCTAAAGAGAAAAAACGATTTGTCCCCCTCTGTGATAATAAACTTTACAAGAAATCAGTACACGTTGTTCTGTGATTCGATGCAGTTCTGTTACATCATAGCATGTAGAAGCGCCATTGGCATAATATTTCATTGAACCGCATAGGCCAAACAGCAAGCTCGAAATAGCAAATAAATAAAGTTTTAAGCCACGCCAACCTAGGAGTGTTATATGCAGAACATTGGCACTCTGGCACCATTAGTAAGAAAGAATTCTCTCCATTACCAATTCTCGACAGTCCATGAAGGTTCACTATGGCAAATTTCACACCACGAAAACGTAAAAAAGGTGTCTTTTTTTTAGTGTTCTTGCACTGTGAAATTCTACATCATAAGCTTCGACCAACCAGCCCAAGCTCCTTGTAGTCCGTCAGGGTGGGAGACCAGGCAATGTAAAAAACAGTTCTACACAATTTGCGGCGGATCCCACCCTGCCGGGTGAGTAGCCATGTAAACTCGTATTTAGAATATTGAAACTTCATTGCGACACAGTAGATTCGTGACTACTGTAAACTCGTGTTTTCTACATGCAACGCAAACTGCAAACAATTCTTCTGGTTAGGCTTGAATAAATCTAGCTTGCGGTGCTGTCGGCGTGTGATTCCGTTTCAGGAGCAATCCATTGAGGATTGTTTGAGGACAATCTGTCAACTACTCGGAGCTTAGCGACGGTTACACAAGCCTCTTCGCTACCCTACCTACAGTTGCACTCCCGTGATCATTGTATATAGTACATTGTGGTTACTGTGTCCACTACTGAATTAAAAAAACGACGTTCACTCCTCACTCCGAAAGGTTTAGGTCACACTTCCATGAATACCCGCATTCTGGTCACTTGTTGTGGTCGCTACACATCCGGTGGTAAAACGTTGTAGTGGGTGAGTGCAGGAAATTTAAAAGTGACAGTGAAGGGAAATCACCAAGAACGGTGCAGCATGCAACCAAACACCGAATGAGTGTCAGTGACCAGATGAAACCTTACACATTTCGCACCTTGAAGCAATAGGAGATGTTCAATATATACAGCGTTATTTGTCATGTACAGTGACAATCTGGTAAGCTCAATCCAATATGTTTTTGTCGGGCACTGAATAAGTCGCAGCTTTGCCGAAAAGGCGAAGCAATGGACGTGATACCAACAAATTGGAAGGTCACACGCAAAATGGCAAGCAGATTGAAACGTGCCCCGCGTTTCTCACACATAAATGAGGCACAAAACTCACTCACAAATACAAATGATAGCGAATAAACGTCTCAGTTGTTACTTTGCAGAGTCTAAAAAACGCGCCCTTTTCTCCTACGGAAAGACTGAGACGAATGCAGTGACGTTCGTGCGCCCGGTAACTGCAACAGAATCGTTACGATGAAAACCCAAGGCCAGCCAAGGCGCACGACTGTCCCCATCGCGAGGTACCCAAGCGCACGCGTGAGCGTCCGCCCTGCCCCCTTTCCGCTGGGCAAAGTGCGCGTGGGAGATAAGAGCACGCGACACCGTGTAGTGACGATGCTGTGACGCGCGCTCACCGTTCCATATTCATGGTAATGCTGGAAACACGACAGTTTCTTTCGAGATGCCCATCACCAGCGGTAAGTGGTAGATATAAATAGCTTGCCGTTTGAACGTAAAAAAAGATACTCCTTCGTGGCGAAGTGGCGAGCGCCTCGCACTCACAATTCAGAGGTCCGATGTTCGATTTTGCACACCGCAGTCTTTTCTGGATTAGTTTTTTTTCTTGCATCTTCATTTATATAGATACTTATACACTTAAGGAGAGTGATGGCGACGCCTGTAGCTAAATCCAGTGGAGAGTGCCCATATATTTGCTATTACAATAAAACGAAACGAGTCTCATACCAAAGCTTTTTACGATACGCCACTGGAAAACAAAAGTTCGGTGGAGACGACAGCAGACGATCACGCGATGGCACCCAACAAAATTTGGCGGACGCACCAGAGTTGACGCATTGTCCAACTGCAATACATACATACATACATACATACATACATACATACATACATACATACATACATACATACATACATACATACATACATACATACATACATACATACATACATAGATACATACATACATACATACATAGATACATACATACATACATACATACATACATACACGCGTGCACACATTCGCCCCGCCGCGTTGGTCTAGTACCTAGGGTACTCGGCTCCTGACCCACAGGTCGCGGGATCAAATCCCGGCAGCGGCGGCTGCATTTCCGATGGAGGCGGAAATGTTGTAGGCCCGTGTGCTCAGATTGGGGTGCACGTTAAAGAACCCCAGGTGGTCGAAATTCTCGGAGCTTTCCACTACGGCGTCTCTCATAATCATTTGGTAGTTTTGGCACGTTAAACCCCATATATAAATCAATGATCAACACATACATTCTTTTTTCTTGCTCTGTTTGGTTTTCCTTATAACTATAGGTCCCAACATGGCGAACATTGCAATGCTCCTCTGAGCGAAACTAGGCTTACAGGTGGGAAAAAGAGGCAAGCTTGCCTTCTTTTGCTTTTTTTTTACTCCTCGCTCTATTTGCTGCCATGGAGTTATTCGATAAGAAGGCAACAAGCACGCCCCGGAAAAAAAAATTCCCAAGCATTTCCCCGAGGGTGAACATGGTTAAGTGCGAATGCATGGGGTGATGCTATAAGGGGTATTTATTAATTCGCACTATTATATTTATTAATCACACTATGGTGCCTTTATGGTGTAACGGTTCCTGGGAATCGCAATTTGATCACACGGGGGAGTTTACGTTAACTCACTGGAGAATGCCAACGGATTTTAACTTTACTCCCCCTCATAGCATCACCCCGTGCATTCGCACTTAACCATGTTCACCCTCGGGGAAATGCTTGGGAGTTTTATTACTGATGATGACGATGAAAGTGTAATTAATGAATTTAAGTGTTGTTTGTCATGAAGCATTTGTACACAGATACATTATATACGAAGTATTATTTATTTACACTTCACGACACCTCCGGACGAGCAAAGTCCAGGGCTCGCACCCTGTCCCGCGCGGCACGTTCACTGGCTGGAACGGCTTCCGGAACGTCCACTCGCCGTTGACGATTGTGAGCGGCGTCTTGACGCCGGCCTTCACCGCCCTTCTCCGCCTGACGCTTGCGTTGTCGTTCCGCTTCTTGGGCCACGTTCGCGGCTCAATGCTGATGCCTCATCTCGGCCTCACGAGCGCACAGTTCACCATCCGCTGCACGCTTCGCCCGCTTGTCCTCGGCCTCGCGAGCGCGAAGTTCGGCATCCTCTGCACGCTTCGCCCGCTTGTCCTCGGCCTCGCGAGCGCGCAGTTCGGCATCCGCTGCACGCTTCGCCCGCTTGCACTCGGCCTCGCGAGCACGCAGTTCGGCAGCCGCTGCACGCTTTGCCCGCTTACGTTCGGTCTCACGAGCCCTTCGCAGCGCCGCCTTGTCTTCCAACGTCGGCGAAACCACCGCGGTACCGTCACCTCCAACGACGGGAGCAGTGCTGGCATTCGGTTACTGCATTCGTTGTTGATGGTAGCGTTGCCTCCAGAACATCCATCGCACGACCCACTCTCGACGGGAGACTGAGAGAGAGGCGGGCGCGCGAGAGAGAGGGGTGCGCGCGCAGCTGCAGCGAGCGAGGAGAGCGGAAGAGCGAGCGAAGGGGGAGGGGGTATAAGGCGCGTTACTACTGACACCGACATCAGCGTCGCGTCCGTGGCTTATTCGGTAGAGCGTCGCGCTGCTGCCCGCCAAGTGCTCTTTCTTTTAAAGATAGAGAGAAGACAGCGGACGCCGGCGACGGCGGTGGATGGTTTGGGGGTCGCTTATAAAGTGTATTCAACTTAAAAAAGAAAAAAATAGAGACAGACTTTGTTCTGACAGGAACATTCGGTATGTAGCGACACGCTGACGATATCGCTTCGACATCTGGTGCACCTCACCCAAGACCTTGACGCCATGTTTGTGGCCAGCGGAGATCCATCCAGGAGGGGGAATCGTAACAAGGTGGTGGGCGTAATAGACGAAGCTATCGATCAGCTGCCAGTGGTGGAAACGGTAGGCATGTGGCTTGTCGCATCCGTGTATGAACCTAAAGGAAAACGGCAAACATATAAACACTCGCCATATTGCTATAAAACACAAGTCACCAGATAGAGGAACAAATAGGAGAGAGTGCTACAGTTTTGAAGGGCCTTGGCGCACTTCACAGCGGGAAGCTTTTACAACAAGGCGACACGAAAAACGAACGATTTCTCTATTATAACGTATGCCTGTGCTTCTTGCAACTGATCATAGCATCGAAACCTTAAGCTTACGCTCGTTTAAATGTGGTTTAGTGTTTCAGACTAAACTATTCTCTCCGGAATGTGACTCCTCATTCAAATCTAAATCCAATGAATAAACGTGTGAACGATGAAACAAAAGCTCTACATTTCACGGCAGGTGTCCGAAGGTTTCAGTGTAGACGTTAAACAGATTTAATTGACCTAATTTGTCACCAAATCAGACTTAACGATGTTTTTTTGAAACCAATTAGTAGAGAAACGAATATTTTGTTCCTATTCTGATACGTTATAAAACACCAGATGGTCGAATTTTCAGCGTCCTACAACGCATGTTGCGGTGTCTCTCCAAATATTATTTGTGTTTTACGGCATGAAAGCCCAGTTATTACTTTCTGACACATAATAATTTCCTTTGTGCGTACGCTCCGACGCTATTGGGTTGAAAAATGCAGCCGCCGAAGTAAGTGCCTAAGCTTATTTTGACGAAACCGCACCCCACGCGCATGTGCCTAACTATCAATCAACATCCTTTCTCGGTCTGCTCGCACAGTAAATACATTCGTTCTCCCTGACTTTGCATATAACCAGCCTGCCATAATTTCACGGGACTGTTTCGATACGAATCACTCGGAAAATAGAGGTTCCCTGGCGGGCAGACTTTATGGTTTTTTTGCAAGCTCCGACAATCGATTAGCGTCGAATAGAGTGCACGCCATTGGTGTACACTATAGCTTCGTTAGATTTTTGTTTATTTCGAAGGACCGCAGAATACTTTGCCCGGCTTTAAGAACTTCCTGGTTAAACAAAATAACTCGAGTTTTGTCACAATGTCGTTGAATCGAGTTTCAACAGCGTGGTTACGCATTCTGTCAACACTGACGTGGTAGTTTACTGGTTACGCAGCATGGGCGCTCATCAGATAAACCTGGTTTCGACACCAGATAGTTGTTCCGGCTAGTGGGTACCACATGACCATTGGTGAAACATCGCGATAAAAACACACACAAAAAGAAAAGGGTAAAAATAGAAAAGCGTTTACAAGTCAGTGTTGTAGCGTAATTGAGAAACATAAATGTGGCCATGGTTTACGGATTAAGGGTACAAGGACAAGCAAGCGTGTGTTTTAAATGCACTAAGCCAAATCAAAAGCGCGTAATCATAAGTGAGAACACAAGAGCTTGATGTAGCAAGGCAGCAGAAATGGTTGTCAGTGGCGGTGGCACGCTTGCATCCACCAAGAGAAATCGAGCTGAACCTCCGTGTACTAACCGATGTAGATGAACATCAAACAAACGCACACGGTCGCAGTTATCAGGGGCCAATCTCTATGGCACCTCTCATAGACAACAGTCAATATGAGACGCTAAACTACGGCGAACGTATACTGACAACACACGCATTGTTGCACAAAATCTCCCAATGCAAGTGAAGTATTTTGTTCTTGTCATTGCGAAAATTCCCACGCTGACCTTCACAAAACTTTGGCCATCGAAGTGGCAGCAAGTAGGATGGTTGTCGCACTCACCGGTCTTCGAGGTAGCCACCCATCATGTCGTGGCAAAACATGATCCTCGGGCCCTGCCTATCACCTCGCTTTACTTCCCGCATCGCTTCCACGATGCACGTTTGTGGCTCCGTGAACGCGAAAAGTTCATCGAGCGTGTCCAGGGGCCGGACCTCACCGTGAGCCATGTTTTGGGAAGACAGAGAAACTGCAACTGCGCCGTGTCGTCGGCCACAAGCTTCTCTTGGGTGTTATACTTTAGAGGGCTCGGTCCGGTGTACCTTGCATGCGAGCGGGCTGTTCGAACACGCGCAACCACCAAAAAAGCGTAAACCATACGCTGCAGCTGATGATGATGATACTACAAACATGGCTCATACCCACTAAGGGGGATTAGGCAAGGATTAATTATCCTATAGGGAGACGCTCCTGGCATCATGCTTTTTTTTCGCCCATTAACTGTGGCACACGCCCACTGGGGGAGGGGGCTGGGTTAATGATTGAATGGCTTCGTGAACATTCTTAACATATGAAATAAGATTGCTTATGGTATAGGAAGGTTACAGATTACATAGGAACATTGTGGTGTTCGATCTGATGCATATATAACAAAAACATAACTAAATATCTATTGTTAGTAAAATTTAGGTAATGAAATGAAGAAATACTGTCCTCCTTTGTTTTCTATATATGGGGGTAGACTCGTTAGCATAAAAATACTGATTTATTAGCTGAACTCAGCCGACCGGTCCTATTTATGTAGACGCTGGCAGTCATGCATAGTTTTTCATTAGAGAACTTAGAAAGAGGGACTCCGAAAGTAAATAATAACATGCACAGATAAATTCATTCCGACAGCATCTTCTTTTCGAGCACTTCCGTTGCAACACTTTACATGAGCGTTCTACCTGATGATCAAAATAACCTCAGAAGAAAAGGCTCCCAAGAGATGCGAGGGAGCGGCTGTGGATTATCTTGTTATGCAAAGACAAAGGGGGGAAAATAAATATGACGGAAAAAGGGGAAAGACAGCCATAGCGGGTACTCATTGGCTGGTTCCTAAGGACTTCAATCATTGTTTTCATGTTTGTCTCTCCCTATATATGCGGGAAATAAAGCAGGAAAAGGAGTTTGCGAAGTTGGGATTATGTTTTCTGCAACACCTAAACTAAGCGTAAAGAAACATAGTTGGTCCCTCTGTCATTGAAATCAGGATAGCACAAAAGTGCAACGTGCCTTCGCAGAAGTAGCTGAGCATTTGTTGTGCATTGTTTCACCGCAAGGACGATTGAGTGAATGCTATAGCAATAAAGTGTAATGTCACGTCAAGAACGGCAAGCAGCTGCAAACAAGAAATGCTCTGCAAAACGGAAAGGACGCACGAAAATATCATGCATAGAATGAGCGCGAATTAAAAACTGTCACAGTTGTAAATTCTTTACGCGTGAACGGCGCTCTTCTTTCCAAAAAGCAGCAGCTGCAGTGATCTATGTAACCTTCGTTTTACTACAAGTTGTGGTGAGATCATAAGACGTGCAAACCCCTCCCATCACGAGATAAGCGCCTCTGCATCGCAACAAGCGGAGCGACGATCTTTAACACACGCCCATTTGAAACTTGCTCCCACCTCCCCGAAGGGAATTGTGAGGAAATTCTAATGCATTTCTTGCGCCGAGAGTACACGGCGTAGTTATTTTTGTGGCGTAAATATTGAGGAGACGTGGATTTGTAGCACGAGCATTCATTTACACATTAATCAGCCAGCGGACGGCCGAGAGTGAGGCGCGTGCTCCACTACATTTATATACACGTACGAGCGAGTGGTCCTCGAATGGTTGATGGCCAAATGAGAATAGGAGGGAAATGGAATTTGCTAAAGCACCTATTGCACGAGTCGAATTCCTAGAGTAATCAAAGGCAAGCAATTGCTAAACTCGTACATGCCGCAAGACAGTCTGATTCTGAAGACGCTATACTGGTTGGTTTGGCTCACAGATATTTACCCATTGGCTCCTCGAGCTCTTCAGACTATTTGTCTTACACTGGATCCCCTTGTAATGAGCTCGGAGAGCCCTTTACCACCAGCGACGTTTGGGAAGTTCTTCAACACCTTAATGGACAATCGGCTCCGGGGCTGGATGGCATCTCGAGCAAGGCCCTCAGGAACCTGGAAAACGAATCCATTAATTTCCTTACCAATGAGATCAAACGTATATGGAGAGAAGTTTCTGTCCTAGACTCTTGGAAAATGGCATCGGTTGTCTTCATTCCCAAGCCGGGGCGACCTCCAGGTTTAGGCAATCTAAGACCCATATCGCTAACGTCCTGTGTCGGCAAGGTGACAGAGCACGTCATTTACAACCGTGTCTCTAAGTACATCGAGAAGAAAGGTCTTTTTCCATACAACATGGTTGCGTTTCGTTCGTACAATGACACAATGAAGCTGCTCAAACATCAAATCATAGACGTGAACACAAGGAACGCAAGAGGCATCCTGGGTCTTGACTTGGAAAAAGCGTTTGACAACATCTCACACGTGCACATCTTGGAGACCTTGGACTAGGTGAAGCCTTCCACAGATACGTTAGCCCCTTTCTCGAATCTAGGAAGGCCACGCTCAATATTGAAGACCTCAAGTCCTCTCGCATAGCACTGGGCCCTAAAGGCACGCCGCAAGGAGCTGGGATATCTCCGCTTCTCTCTAACATCGCGATATGCAAGTTGTCTACACTGCTATATAACGTGAAGGGCATGAACCATACGCTTTACGCTGATGATATTACCATCTCGTGTCCCGGAGGTAGCGAAGGGAAAGTCGAGACTGCACTCCAGGAAGCCATCGATCAGACAGAGCTCTTGCTTGCTGGCACAGGGCTGAGGTGCTCCTCAATTAAATCGGAGCTGCTCCTATACAGGCCCAATAGAAACAAGCCAGGCCAAAAAACTGGAAGCCTTTATCAGAGGTAGACATTGTATTTCACACCGGAAGCGGCACCCCAATTCCGAGAGTGGACGCTGTTAGAGTGCTGGGCATGATTATAGAGTCGCATGGGTACAACGAACAAACCATCGCTAAGATTTCAACCAAGACCGAGAACATGATCAGGTTGATTATTAGGGTTTCGAACAGAAGGGGGCGACTCAGAGAAGACAATCTACTGAGGTTCTTTCATGCATTCCTCATGAGCCACATAACATACGTTGCTGCCATGCACTCTTGGTATGGATTCGAGAAGAAGAAGCTGGAAACTCTGATCAGAAAAAGCGTAGAGAGGGTGTTGGGCATCGCCGTGCGAACAAGCACTGAACGGCTTATGAAGCTAGGAGTTCATAACACCCTAGATGAGATCATTGAAGCCCAATAGACTGCACAGCTAATGCGTCTGTCGTCTACACCGGCTGGTAGGAAGATTCTGTCCGTCCTAGGCCTTAGACTGGCGCCCATAGAGGATCACCGTCTTCAACTACCAGATGAACAGCGTACTGCCATCCAGGTCACTCCGTTTCCGCGAAACGTCCATCCTCAGCACTACGTAGGAAGGTGCTGGGCTAAGGCCATCACACTTCTCAAGAACATCAGGAACGATCCTCTTTCAGTTTGTTTTGTCGATGCCGCTCAGTACGGTTGCTCAGCTAGGTTTTCTGTTATTTCCGTCAATCATATGGGCTCTATTATCAATGCCGCGTCAGTTAGGGACTCTACTCCCTCAAGAGCAGAACAATTGGCTGTAGCCCTTGCCGTTTTGGATGACAGTAGATCGCAAATCTTCACCGACTCAAGATCAGCGGTCAAGGCTTTCGCCTCTGGTTCCGTCTGTACTGAAGTATTTAAACTACTTGAAAATAGGACACTTTCTCCAGATACCGCTACCTGGTTTCCTTCACATCTCGAACTCCTACTGGACTCTCAAGTAAACCTGAATGACACTGCTCACTCCCGGGCGCGCGCACTAACCCTCCGCACTGGGGAGGACGTAGGTCCGCAGGTTGGCAGTGAGATGTTTAGGGACGCTTTACTTACATTCAGTGAAGTGGCTAAACACTACCAGCTGAGTAGGTGGTCATTTGCTCCACCGCACAACAAGTTGTCTAGACCTCAACGCATCACGTTTAGAATGCTGCAGACCAGATCCTATCCAAGCCTATTTTTTCTCAGCATAGTCACCTCAGAGGCTTTTGACTCTACCTGTCCTGATTGTGGTGAGGTTAGTGACTTAGCACATATGCTCTGGCAGTGCCCCTCGTTACGGGGCCCAAGTCGGCTCACAGAACAAAATTGGGACTCTGCCTTAAAAAGTTCAGATTTGCTACCACAACTACGGGCTGTCCAGAGAGCCCACTACGCGGCGGTGAGGCTAGGCCTCCTCGTTCCTACGTGGGAGCGGTCCGCGACGGTGTTCTAAAGGAGCAGCGTTTCTCAGAACCCAATAAAGTTCTTTGTCTGTGTCTGTCTGACGAGCGAGTGGACGGGAAAGTGGGACGCAGGGAGGAGAGAGAGTGAATGGCGAGGGTAGTAGTGGCGAAGCACAGCTCCTACTCTCTCCTACACTGTTTCCAAACTCGTGGGAGCTCCTTTTTTTCAATGCAAGGGGTATTCATTATTTGCATGCCACCACAAGACGTCCCCAGAACATCCATGGCTGATAAGCAATGCAGGAAACATTATTATATGTAGTACTTACACTAACCAAAGAAAAGAAGTACTCCCGGTACCAGTTAAAACTCCCTCGAACGACCGTTTTTCACAAGTATATGTCATGCGCTCCGTGGTTCTGTGGGCACAGCGCTATTTTTTAGGTTGATACTATGGAGCTACATTAGCATCTTGAATTGGGCTGGTTGGAATACACTGACATTAAAAAAAAAACAAGGCAGCAACAGGATGGAGACGAGAAGACACAAGCACAGCGCTGTGTTTGTGTCTTCTCATTTCTGTGCAGTCCCTGTGCTGTTTTTTTGTATTTAGATATACTAGAGCTCCATGTTTTCAAACGAAACCGAAATAACCCGATAAACACTCGCCGGTAAAGATTTCTGCAATTCAAACTCATCCAATAAACTATGGTTTTAATAGTCCGTTATCAATCATTAAAAGGGCATTTCCGAAGCCAAGAATCGTAAATCGAAAGGAGCGCAGCTCCATCAGCGCAGTAACCTCGTTAAGTCTATTACGGCAAGCTTTACGGAGAGCGTCTATTACAGCAAGCTTTAAGGTTGTAGTACGAACATACGTATACGTGTGTCTGAAGGATTTGTGCTTGTGGGTTATATATGCATGATTATGCAGTCAGGTATCCTTTCATTAGCAAGAATTGAGAGTACTACTACTACTACTACTAATAATAATAATAATAATAATATTAATAATAACAATAATAATAATAATAATAATAATAATAATTCGTCCTTAGTTATGATTTTAAAATTGTGGATGGTAAGGAGTGAACTGAGGAGCAGTTTTACAAGCTTTTTCCCCACAAAAGTACACTCTGTCGATTACACAGTAGTGCAAATCAACAGCCTTTTGGGAGGGAAACTCCCTATGCCGTGTCATGCGTCCGCGATGTATGTAGTAGTCGTCGTAGTAGTAGCCAGCCACCTCCACGGCCGGACTAGAGGAGCGCACGTACCCTTTTCAATTGAGGAGGAAGCCCGCGCATGTTAATGATAAATAAAAAGATAGTTGTTTCTGATGAAATAACTTACAGAGACGAGTAATTAGTGACTGAATCACCAATAAAATTTGCCCTGAGTTTGATGCTTACTAAAAAATATTACCAGAACGGGTGCACTTTGGGCACTATCTGACAAGGAAGGGTTGCCAGGTTAAACTCATCGGGGCGTAACTTTCTTGGTTTCTGAAAAGTTAGCGGTGGTTGGGCCGCAGTGCCATCATTGATTGATTGATATGTAGAGTTTAACGTCCCAAAACCACCATATGGTTAGGAGAGACACCGTAGCGGAGGGCTCAGGAAATTTCGACCACCTGGGGTTCTTTAAAGTGCACCCAAATCTAAGCACATGGGCCTACTGCATTTTCCCCTCATTGAAAATGCAGCCACCGCAGCTGGGACTAGATCCCGCGACCTGTGAGTCAGCAGCCGAGTACCTTAGGCCACTCGACCACCGTGGTGAGGCTGCAGTGCCATCAATAGAGGTGATCTAGTATATAGGTATACACTAGAGGTGGTGGAAGGTGGGAAGTAGACACGAAGCGCAGGATGTAAGAAAGTGCGTGAGTGCAATCCCTGGTTTAGTCCTTGGCAATGTCCACTAGGATGGTGGTGCTTCTATATGCTGAATATATGATGAAAAGATGCGAGATGGCAGTACTTGGAGTGTTCACTAGATGGACGGACGGATAGATGGATGGACATAGAGACAGATGCATGTACAGGACGTATGATGGATGGGCGCATGGACCAATGCATGGACGAACGGATGCACGGACGCTTCGCCCCACTCATCATCATACACGCCATGAATATGCTGTCATTTTTTAAGAAGGTGAATAAACAGCGAGTGAGGAAAATACTTGAAAGAATGAAAAAGCAAGATATTCAGCAACAATTAAACACAGTTTGAATACAAATAATCTATAATTGGAGAACATTGCAACAACCCTATAGTGCAAACTCAAACACCAAATTTCCGAGAATGAGCAATTTGCGAAAAAATGAGCTCCGATAAACGCAAAATTTACTCCCATAAAGTAAACTCCGAAAAATACCTCCGGAGTTTGAAAAAAAAGAAAAGAAGAAAAAGCTCTAAGAACAGGGAGCCCTTTTGTAAACAATGCTTGCATCAATATGTACGTTTAGGCTGCAGTTGGCAATGCTCGTCAAAGGTGCAGTGACCTCAGGCAGGGGCACAAACAGGCAAATAATGCTCAATGCTGCTGTTTCTTTGCTGATCATTTGTCTGTACGTTTTCGTGCACCGAATCGTAAACATGGTGAGTTCGCGGTTCTTGCATTTCTTTAAACGGAGCTGAAAGTTATCCTGGCTACAAACAGCGAGTGTGTGCAAATGTTTTGATTTCGCAACCTGCGGCTAGCTCGCTGAGCAAAAGCGCAAGCTAGCAGGCGCAAAATGACCTACCTTGATAAATATAAGCACTGGGACACTCAGTAAATCGTGTAGACGATGAAGACTAACGCGACTTTGAGCGTTTGCTTATAGTTACAATCACCCAGAGAAAACGAAGCAGCGCTGCAGTCACTTCAGAACAAGCTCAGCAAGCCATGGATATACGGTTAAGAGCAAAGGCCTCACACTGAAAAATGTATTTCCGCAATGGCCACGATAGTGAGAGGTGCATGCGAGTGGGGAGGAGTGAAGCAAAGTGTCACATAACATTGCCGTATGAAATAATTATTTCCTGTGTATAACATATGTGCATAATACTGAAGGGGATTTTGCTTAAGGATGTCAGAGGGCTGTCGACACCTATCTACAGAATAACTAAAATCTGAGAGGCAATCATGTAACAGGAGAGTTCTTGTCCTGCGATTATGTTGCAACTTGAAGTTACAGCGTCGGGTGCGTCACGAACGGACATGCTGCGGACCGGTCCTGTCTATATTGTGTAGCTTACCCCACAACGAGCTATCAATAGAAACAGCTGGGGAAAAAGGCAAGTGCTATTTAGCATAGTGACAAAACTGTTGCATATGAAGCCCTGTTCAGCATGCGACCCCGCGGGACACGTCTTTGAGACCACTGTTCTGGATGCTGCCGTGCAAGTTACGGCCGCGTATTAGATTTCACTTCAATAGTAATCTAAGCTGGCGAAAGCGTTGATGTATTCGGATTTCCACGCACCCTCACTAAAAAAAAGCGTGAAAGGTGGGAAAAGTAAAGCGTGACCTAATTATGACGCCCATTACAACAGGTTCAGGCTTAATAGCTTTGACACTGGTGAACAGTGTCGACGAACTTTAGTTGGTGTAGCGGCAGAGTAAGAAAATAATATAATAGTATACTATAGTGATATGTTATTATAATATTTATTATATTAATATAGTATAAAAATAATAATTTATATTAGTATATAAAATCGTATAGTAGAAGTAAGAAAATAGTATAATGAACCAACACAATTTTTGAGAAAATTTGACGGACCCTTAAGCTTCACCTTTAAGAGTTGAATTCGATAGCAAAATTCGGCCCTTAGTGCGACCTTCAACCGTTAAGTGCATACATAATAATATGTTTTGGTAAACACACACACGCCCACACACACGCACACACGCACACACACACACACACACACACCAACGTGCCCGTGCGCAAGCGCGACGTACGTATAGTAAAGCAGTGACTGTGCAGTGTGGCCATTTCCTTTTGCTTAGAACGGCGCTCTGCTGTATTCGAGACACGTGTTAGGGGCGAAGCTCCTTAAAGCGGCACCCGTTCATGCCTCGTCGTAGTCGTAGTGCGTAACCAGTCTTACGCTTTCACCTGCAAGGTGGTGCCGGTGGGATATTTCTCCTGTGCGTTGTTGAACAATAAAACATTGGCAGCGTGCGCATTAACTAAAAGCCGAATTCTCCTGTCTCTCATTCCCTATTAGCAGATGTTGGCATGTACATTGAGCACTATCTGACAAGAAAGGTTTGCTACATCATACTCGCTGAGCGTAACATCCTTGGTTTGATAAAGGCTTAGCGAGCGTTGGGCCGCAGTGCCAGGAATACAGTGAACTAGTATAGTACCATGAACTCGAGGTGGTTAAAGGATGGGAAGTAGACACGAAGCGCAAGCTGTAAGAAAGTGTGCGTGTGTCACCTCTCGTTTAGTTCTTGGAATCCTTGGCAATGTACACTGGATGGCGGTGCTTCTATTTGCGTAATTTAATGATGAAAAAATGCGATATGGTTGTACTTGGAGTGCTGACTAGATGTACGAACGGACAGACAGACAGATGCATGGACTGGACGCAAGAATGACGGCACGGACGGATAGGACGCACGGATGGTCACACCGACGGACGCATGGACGGACGGATGCTTCGCCTTACTCTCCATCATTTACCCCGTGAATATGCTGATATGCAGCCAATTTTTTTTTCACAATGTCTGCCCTCAGACACTCACGCGTAAACGGTAAATAATGGTTTTAAATGCAAAGCATTTCTTAGCGATCTTAGGCGACTCTAAGCGTTACTATCTATCTATCTATCTATCTATCTCCCAATCTATCTATCTATCCACCTACGACCTTTAGCTCTCCTGGTTACTTCGATAATGGTATCAATACCAAACTTGGTATGGCATAACATGACTGTATGAAGAACTTATATGACACGTCATAACATGAAAATCATGACACGTATGGCATAAACGTCATGACTTACATTTCATGGTCCTGCAGCTCTTGCACTGGTTTCATTCACAAGACATGTTGCGAACTCGTATGGTATGGCATGATTGCATCGCGAACACAAGCGACAGACCCTAACATGAATATAATTAAATGCGTGTCATGTAACAAGATGTCTACATGCCACGCTCATGATGCGCTCACGGCCGTTTCGCTAGCGTCACATATACCAAATTCGGTATTACAGTACGTGAATGGATGATGAAGGAATGTGCAAACATGATAATCATGAGATACGTGTCATGAAACAACATGACTACATGCCACGCTCATGTTGCGCTAGTGACTGTTTACCTAGCTTCACACGTACCGAACTCGGTATTACGTGACGCGAATGGACGACATAGGGAAATGGCACATCCAAACATGGTAATCACGACATGCGTGTCATGTAACAACTTGACTACATGCCACACTCATAATGCTCTCGTGGCCGTTTCGCTAGCTTCACATATGCAAAAGTTTGTGTTACGTAACGCCAATGGATGACGAAGGTACGTGACTGGTGCAAACATGATAAGCATGGGATGCGTGTCATGTGACAACACGACTACACGCCACAGTATAGGCGCCAATACATTTCGACGTGACGCGATGCGTGTGCTCGCCAGCGTTCATTTCGTCGCGTCACACCGGCGTTCCCACGCCAGGCGCCGGTCCTGCCATATGCTCGCAGGCGCGCGCCACGCTGCGTTGCTTTGACGCATGCGTGTTTCAGCGCGTCCGGCGTCCCTTCGTCACGAAAAGAGGGAGACACAGTGTTGTCTGTGTAACGCATTGGCGCTAAATGCAGCATGTCACATTTTGCACCGGTTGCCGTCTGGCCGCGCCGACGGACGCTGGTCGCTTCTGGCGTCAGACTGTAGAGGGCTCGCGTTTTGCTAACGTTGCGTTGCTGTGCCCAGCGTGCGCGCGCATAAACGCTACATAGGAGTGTATTCGGACATTCGTGATTCGCTCGTGGCCATTTTGCTAGCTCCACATATACCAAATTTGGTGTTACGTGACTGCAACGGATGACGAAATATATAACTGGTGCAAACATGATAATCCTGACACGCGTGTCATGTAAGAACATGGCAACATACCACGCTCATAACGTGCTCGTGGCCGTTTCGCTAGCTCCACATATACTAAGTTTGGTATCACGTGACGTGAATAGATGACGAAGGTAAACGACACATCAAAACATGATAATCATGACCCGGAAGTTGTGTATGGTATAATTTACCTCCACCTCGTAACGTTGTGCTTCTTTTAAAGTGACATTTAAACATTTCTCATTCGTGCTTCTCATATCATCGATTCCCACTGTACATGGGATCTGCCTTTTTTTGTGTGTGTGAGCTCGGTTTGAAAGTTACTGTGTTTTAGTGACGGTGGCTGCACTATCCCGGCCTGTTTCGACGTAGTTTGATGGCCGCCCAAATGCGCCTACAAATCGCCGGATGGACTCGTTTTCGTCTTGACACCTGTCGAACATATTGCGTTAAGGAGACTCCTTCCAATACATGACATTTGTGTAGTGTTTTTAGGGGCGAAGCTCTTTATGGCGTGGGTCTGTCGCTCCTCCGTATGTATGTATGTATGTATGTATGTATGTATGTATGTATGTATGTATGTATGTATGTATGTATGTATGTATGTATGTATGTATGTATGTATGTATGTATGTATGGCACATACCCGCTCTAGAGCGGGTATGTGCCACAGGTGTTGTGATATGGGAGATGGCGGTTCTTGGAGTGTTAACTAGGTGGACACGTGGATAGACGGATGGACGGACGGATAGATGGACGGATGGATGGACGCACGAGCGGGCGGACAGACGAATGGACGGACTCATGGACGGACGCATCGACAAACAGACGGGCGCATGGATTGACGCGCGGATGGTCGCGCGGACAGACGGAAGCAAGAACGAACGGACGGACGGAAGCACGGAGGGCTGACGGACGCTTCGCCTCAGTCATCATAGTTTACTCTGTGGATATGCTGTGATTTTCTTCCCAAAGCAGCCGCAAGTAACATCGTGTCTTTCTGGTAGGACATCTGCTTCATTTTTTTTTTTCATTCTTTTTTCAACGATTACCTCGCTTAGCCCAAAGACACTGCAACAGGCGGATTACAATGTTGAGAAAAACACACCATCATTTCTACAGCACAATTGCTCGTTGGATAAGTGACTCGTGTCTTTGAAAGAACGAACAAATACAAATTAGCAAAGAAATAATATCTTGTGCGGTACTGTTTAATTGTGAAACAATGTTCATTTCACAGAATGATATATTTAGGACTTTGAAGGTAATTTTCTTTTCGAATGTCGGTTTGTACAAGAGCTTTAGCTACAGTTTTTTTCGACGCTACGAGGGTAATTCCCATCCTAACTCATTTTTCATATTTTTTACAACTGCCATTTCTTGAGTACCGACTTAGGGCAAACTTTGCAGCTCTATTTTCTATTGTTTCAAGTTTGTAACTTAAAGTATCTTTCCAGGGGTCTCACACGGCACAAGCGTATTCAAGCATAGGTCGAATGTATGTTGAATACGCCGTCGATTTTAAACATGCCGCTGCATGTCTGAGGCCGCACTGTATAAAATTTAGTGACCCGGCGGCCATCGAAACATCTGAGTTAACGTGTACGTTCCAGTGTACAGTCGACTGAAAAAGTTGACCTAAATATTTGATTGACTATGTGGGGTTTAACGTCCTAAAACCACCATATTAGACGCCTGTAGTGGAGGGCTCCGGAAATTTCGACCACCTGGAGTTCTTTAACGTGCACCCAAACCTGAGCACACGGGCATACAGCATTTCCGCCTTCATCGGAAATGCAGCCGACGCAGCCGGGATTCAATCCCGTGACCTGCGCGTTAGCAGCGGAGCACCTTAGCCACTAGACCAACACGGCGGGGTTGCACCTAAATATATATAATGCGTTTTTTTTTTCTTACTACACTTGCAGATTACGTACTCTGAAGCTAACTTGTTTTTTTTGTTTTTCTTTTCGATGTGAAAGTAGCATGAATACATTTATTGGCATTTAATGTCATTTTCCACCTTGAACACCGTTCTTGAATGTGCGATAAGTTACTTTGAGGCAGGGCGACGTCGCTCTCGTGTCTAATTTTCCTGTACAAGACACAGTCATCTGCGGACAACCGTATATTAGAATCAATTCCTGAAGAACTGTTACTTATATATATTATAAATAAAAGTGGCCTAGGACTGAGCCCTATGGCACCCCTGGAGTGATGTTTACAAAGCCCAATTTTTCGCCATTTTGTACTACGCACTCTTGGTGGTCTGAAAGATAATTTTCTATTTACACCATAACTTCGCGGTCAATGTGTAGCTATTCAAGCTTACTCAAAAGAAAAGATTACGATACAGTGCCGAAAGCTTCTTGGAACTCCAGGCAAAGGCAATCGAATTTTTCCGTCATTGTCTATTTCAAACATTAAGTCATGGTGAAATTCGATTGCGTTGTACAAGATAAGCCCTTACAAAACCCATGCCAGTTGAGACGCCAGTAAGTTGTTTGCCGATAAATGTACAATTATTTCTTTATACATGCTCAGTGTATGGACGTAAGTGAAAATAGGTCCATAGTTGCTTACGTCTCGTTTGGACCCATTTTCTTGAATAGGAACTGTATGTGCAATATTCTAGTCATCTGGAAGAGCACCGGAGGACAAAGACTTTAGGTAGATTACGTGCAGGTAAAAAGAAATTGACTCAGCACACTTCTTTAACACTCGAGGTGATATTCCGTCCGGTGAAATTGCTTTGTTATCTCAAAGCTTGTTGAGTAATGCCCTGATTCTATTTGCACTTATCTCTGCTGATTGCATTTTCGGCAAGAAACTTGTGCATTGCGAAGCACTGGAGGTATAATTAGGCAAGTAAACGGAAATGACAATAGCTGTTTAAACAGGTAGCTTTCTCAGTGTCATCTAATAACTTCTCATTATTGAAGATAATTTCGGTAATTATTAAGGTGTCTGCTTCATAGCCTTTCATATATTGCCAAAATGACTTTAAATTAGTTTTTATTTTGTGTCCGAGTTTTCCGAAATAGTGCCGCTTAGCCTCTTTTATATTGAGCTTGAACTCTCCAGTCGCGTCATTCAAGCTTTCAAAGTGACAATGGCAGTGCGTCGTTTTATATTTTAAATATGTGCGCCTTCTTTTCCTTACTATTCTTAAGATACTCGCAGTCATCCATGATCTGTTTCGCTTTCTAAGTCTACCGCTTTTGATACTGGAAATGTAGGTTTCCGTAAGATCTTTGAATATTTGCTTAAACTTATCCCATAATTCTTGTACGTCACGCAAACGTCCCTGGTTCGATCCTCAATGGGACTGAAAATTTTATTCTTTATTTTAGTTACTTATTTCTTGATTTTTCGCTCACGGACGATTATTCGCTCACAATTAATGGTGCCAACGCCGACGGCGGAATTTCTGTGGCACGAGCTCTCCAACGCCATCGCGTTAAAATCGAGACGGCCTGAACAACGACTAGACGGCCACAATGTTGTCCCGTACATTCATTTACACTTTGCTAAGACAGCACCTCGAGCACGCGTGTGAACTAGGCACTCAGCGCAGAGTATACGTCTGTGTTAACAACACCGTGGCCTTCAAAACGTCACGAGACAACGCGAAGGACTCTTTATCTCCTCTTCGTAATTTTAGTTCTTCCTTTACGCTGTCCCTTTGTTTTCCTGCGAAGAAAAATGAAGCCAGCTGTTTTGCTGAAAACTGGACAACAGGGTCTTGTGTACGCTGACCCAGCTACATGGGTCTGAAAAGGAAAGGAACCTTGAGTACGTTATTTGCGGCACATGGGTGCGCGCCGACCGAAGCGTTCGAGCGCGCCACCGCGTGGCGCAACGCGCTACAACCGGTGGCCCATAGCGACCCGCACAACGCCGACACAGCGTTACTGCTGTGGTTCCTAATTTTCTTGTGCGTGCGTGTACGCGCTAGAGCCGGCAAACTGTGAGCCACTGCATCGACCTTGGTTTCCAGGGACGCCTGAATCGATTGAACGACGCAGTTGGAGGAACACAACGTGTACACCATCTCCCGCAGTCTTTTCGTGCGAGCGCCATGACGTGAAAACTCGCGGTCGAAACACGCCGTCCCGAAGCTCAGCAGCTTTTACAGGGCAGCCCTTCACGCGACGTACCAAAAATACTGACGGGAAGCGTAGATGCGGCGAAGGGGGCGACGTCACGAACCAGACGACCGACCACGTGCGCAGCAGATGGTATTGATGTTCAAGGAGTGTTGTCGAGGAACTCATCCGGCAGAATACCCGAGTCTCAATAACATACTATAAGAACAACGACGTTGCCATAGCAACGCGAATAGGCATACAACGCATTCGTGATGCATTATAAACAAGCGTAAATTGTTCTGAACTGTAAGTTGCGCTGGTTTTGTTGTTAGGCCAAGTAATTTTCTGTCACCTCAATAAAGCACGGGTATGCCCGTGACCTCTAATGACTTTGTGTCAATGTGTCAGATTTGCGAGAATGATTTTGGTAATTTTGCCAGCTTTCTTTAGGTACATTTTGGCCCATTTTCCCTGGTTACGTCCGGAAGGGGCTAAAAATTTTTATAAGTGGTTGTTCGTGTCCGCCTCAATGTGAAGCCAGGTTCGGCAGTCAGTCGGTCGTCTGCTGTGGCTCTCTACGCGCGAAGCGCGCCGGCCGCGGTTTCGCATCGGGCCCGCAACTCCCACTCGTCCCACGCACGCTCGAGGGTCCCGAAAATAAGCGCTCCCGTTGTGTTAGGCGCGCCACGCGCCAACGAGCCGGCATTCAAGGGCTCCTCGCTCGGACCAGCCCCCTTTCAATACGTCGCCGCTGATGCGTTCCACGATCCTTGCGACAACGAAGAATAATAACTGGTACGAACAAAACAGGGACTGAAGCTTTCTTAAAGGGCGAAGAAAGAGACTTGAACGAGCCGACGCCGCCGGGAAGCAAGACGAAAGCAAGGTCTGCTCTCTTTCTGAAGTCGCCCAAGGCGTAACGCCGTGCCAAGCCCGGAGCGCTGCACTCCACACGGTCCGGACCGGATGTTCGTGGCGGGACCCTCCTGGCCAAAATTAAACCTTTTGTTGCGCTGTTTAGCTTCGCGTGCCGCTCACTCCTGCGTTAGAAGGGCGTCAGCACCACCTACGAGCAGGGAGAGGCGAACCGCATCACTGGCGGTGTTGTTCGTCGGGCACCCCAGCCACGCAGGCGTCGTTATTCGGTGGTGCTTGAACCGTGACGCGAGAGAGAGGGAACGCCCGACGCCGTGGGCAGGCCCTATGCGTCACAACGCCGCTGCCACTGCTCCGGAATCGGTTTAAATGACTTCCCAGCAGGTGGGAGGTAGGTGGAACAATTCGTGCACCAGCCGAACCGCGCGCGCGCCACGCGATTTGCGTTTTTTCCCCGCGCATCTGAACCTGCGCGCTCGGGACGAAGTCATCCAGGCTGCCGCCCCTCGACTCCGACCACCTTCTGCGAACCACTTCGGAGGCCATCACTTAACCAGGAGCACGCAACAGCTGAGCAAGGAAGGAAGGAGGCGCAACTGTTACGTGCATCTTCCCCTCTCTCTTTCTTTCGCCCTTTCCCGTTAACTCTCGCTGTCGTCCGGCGTGCCCCCGTGGTCAGGTGCGGAAAACCCCCCTTCCTTTTAAAAGAGCGGCCAGACAAATGAGCGCGCCTCCAGTGCGTGTTTTGCTTCCGTGCGTTCGGGGTGTCGTGGATTGATTCACCGTGGATGTCTCGAGAAAGAAAATAGAGTTGAAAGCAAAACTTCACCGTCTCGTCGAGTGGCTTGCGTGTGGCGCGTGTGGCCTAGAGGCAAACCAAGTTGCTTCGATGAGGATTGACAGCGAGGGCAGCGGGATCGAACACTTCCCACAGGTGAGATACGGAAATTTGCCTCTCATATACGCCATCCAGCACATTCGAAATGGTTTAGAAGATGCTTGGCGTCACAATTCTTTACACACAGTACTGATGCTTCCCTACGTTGGTGATGTGTATAGGTACTTGTACGTTCCGTGTTTCCGTGTCCTTTTTTTTTTCTTTCGTGTAATTTATCGCATTTATTAGTGTCACATGCGCGTGTTCTTTCTTTTTATGTCGTCGTCATTTCGTTTTGTTTTATTCAACACTGTTTCAGGCGTCACTGTTTGGTTCAATCACTTCCCTCTGATTTTTACGGAACCTGCTTTATGTAGTTTCAGCCAATTATATTTGCGAATTTTTCATGCCAAACGACTTCCTAACAAGAAAACAAAAAAAAACGTTTTTGATTGATCAATTTTCGTATGTACGAGACCGAAGATAAATTTCGGTAGCAAAATGAAGAGTTGTTTTAGAAACCATGATGAATGGCTGCCATAGACAGTACAAGAATGTGAACTGCCAACAAAAGGGTTCATTGGGAAATGCTATATGTGCACTGCTCAGTGGTTGCAGGAGTTGTAAGAATAGTAACGGTGAAGAGAACAGGGAGGGGGCAGCTTCGTAGACTCGACTTGCGTGTGTCGGTCTGAACACCTCGTTTTTGTGTCATGACGAACCGACGTTAGCAACTATCAATCGAGCTGTCTAGGGACTTTCTGTCCGTCACTGTACTAAAAAAGAAAGCACAATGCAGGAAGGTACTTATTGGGAAATTGTTGCTCCTTGTACCCCCATTCTGCAATTTGCACTTTTTCTTATTCAAGCAAACACACTCACGCACGCATAAAACAGTGAGCTTATTCATTGAGACAACATTTCGCTTTACCCCAGTGGTAATTCACCACTTTGTTTGGTTGTCATTCAAAGTCATCTCTAAAATGAAGGTCTTTCCATATGATCCGCAATTTCGATCCGCTGCAAGCGGAAATCCTTTTGTGCCTGCAAACTTTCAAAATTTCATAGTTCCACCTAACACTCTAACGTCCTCGGCTGTGCTTCTGAGCTCTAGGTATTCATTTCGCGCTTCCATCTGAACACCAGTTGTCAGTGTTGCGGATAACGGGACCCACGCAGCTGCAATTATTGCGCTTAATTTCGACTTTTTGGCTACCTTTTTTCATTAGTTTGTAAGGACCTTGAGTAACCTCTCTAAGTGTGCAACAGCTTGAGAACAACCAATGACTTGAAAGTTTCTTCTCGCTTCTGACATCATGATGATTGAAAATGACATAAACCTTGCTGCTAACATTTTTTTTTTCATCTAAGAAAGCACGATGTGACAAGAGTAGGGATCTAATTTGGTGGTGCAGAGGATTCACAGTTTCTTAAACATTTTGTTTCTGTTATTCTTTAAAACTTTGTTTTAGGAAAAATGCTTGCAATATGTGTCCCTGCTTCTATAGCTGCCAAACGGGACACCTGTGAGGACGTCCACAAGTATCATTCCGGTGATATAAACCCTCTCTGCCTTCGGAATCCTTTGCATGATGGCGTCTGCTTGGAGTGTAAGCGTATAATTCTCGAAAATTGCTGCATATAATTTGTAGTTCTAGTTCTAAGCGCGAAGGCGTTAGGAAAGAATGTGGTTCAGCGAACTCAAGGAGGGTGTTGAGGGGGCTGTTGGTGGGACATTATTTTAGGAACCTGAACTGCGCTGGGCATGACGCATCATAGAAGAAAGGACGAATGTAGACGATTTTTTTTTTATTCAGATACCCTAAAGGCCCCAAAGGGCATTACATAGGGGGGGGGGGGGAGAACAATGTGTTGAGTACATTTCAATTCAAGAGCAAACACAGTCAAGAGCGGGCATGTAACAAAAAACGGTAGAAAAGCAAACAAACAAACAAAAATAAATGGAAAAGAAATTCAAAGCAAGCGCACATATATAGTACAGTGTTCATGGCTCTGATAATAAAAATCGCTTCAAGTGGCTTACAAACAAATCGTGATATACTGTTCACAGGAAGAATGAAATGTGAAATGAATTTGAAAAAAAAAATCAAGCGAAAATACGCACACCTTTCACAACTAGGGGGAGGAAAAGAAATAAAAGAAGACAGGGACGTTAGCGAGTCCTCAGACCGGCTGGCTACCTTGCGCAGGGGAACTACGTTTAAGCGCAATAATCTACTTGTGCTTTCAAACATCTAGTTTTGCCTATGGCTATCCATGCACTGAAAGCGTATGGTGTTTTCTTTCAAATACATTCTTTACTGTTGTTTTTTCAAGACGACATTTGTCGACAAATACTCCGTTTATTGTGATTTACTACACACAGTTACTTGAAAAAGTTAATTATCTGCTAATTTTCCTACCTTCACTTTTTGCTAATTTCTGGTTGTTCTTAACACGCTGTCTAATTGGTTTTATTTCATCCGTCAACCTTCATAAAAGGCGCCTTGCTTAGATAGGTAACGGAAGTGGTTTAACACATAAAGCGACCACGTCTTCAATATTACTGGCAACACTCCGGGTCACATTTTCAAAGCTTTTTGTTCAAGAGAGCTCCACATTCATGGATAGATTTTGATAATGACTTCAGTGGGTCCTGCGTTTCCCGAGCAGCAACGTTTTGTTAATATGGGTGCCGTTTTTCCAAACAGCAAAGAAAATGGAAAAAGATGCCCATCAAAGCGTAAGGAAGAATAATTGTTTGACTCAATGCAATAAGCACATAGAAAATAGATAGATAGATTGATTGATATGTGGGGTATATTGTCCCAAAACCACCATATGATTATGAGAGATGCCGTAGCGGAGGGCTCCGAAAATTTCGACCACCTGGGGTTCCTTAACGTGCACCCAAATCTGAGTACACGGGCCTACAGCATTTCCTCCTCCAACAAAAATGCAGCCGCCACAGCCGGGATTCGATCCCGCGACATACAATACAGAGAGTGCCCAAAATGACAAAAATCGGCGCAGGTGAGCTTTGAACTGACGCGACTGCTCTAGAGGACCACCTAAACGATACAGTGAATGAGTTTAGATTGATAATGTGATCTATGGGAACTTGAATGTCGCTTATCTTACCATCGTAAGTTCATTATAAGGCGAGAAAAAACGGTTACAGTACCCTTTTAAATTTCGAGCCTAAATTTTCGCGTGCGACGTCAAAGATTTTAAAGTGTATTTGTGGCATTTCCCCTGGCATAGGCTTGGCGAAACTTCCCGTCACTTGGTATTTTGAGTGCTTGAAAGAACTATACTTCCTACTGCGCAGGGAACGTTTCGGAAAGACAGCTAGGACAAAGTATGCTCTGTCCTATCTGTCTTCTTTCTGAAACGTTCCCTGCGCACTAAAAAAAGTACATTTCTTTCAAAAATGAGATAGCAACCATCCCAGGTAGCGACTCTCATGCAGGGTATTTCATGTCTTTAACCCGATCAATAGGCAACGAGTTTCATCTTTAACTGTTAGGAGCTGTCCTTAGCAAACACCGCCAAGTGTATGCCGTTTGGTGTAGGAATTTCAAGGTGGCGTCAACCCACGCATATTCTTTTTGCGTGTTTTTTGGCTTATCAAGCGTCTGCTGGCGCTGAGAGTGGTGATTTTGGAATTGTAAAAGAGTAATGTACCATTATAAGCAAAACCGTTTATCTTTTTGGTGTCCCATTAAACATTGGTATGTTTTTTACAAAGCCAATTAATCTCGTCGACCTTTAACAAACTTTCTGTGTGCCTGGTAGGGTAGCTAACGGAGCCAAGCTTGGTTAACTTCCCTGCCTTTTTTCTCTCTTTCTCTCTCTTTGTCCGCGCATCTTTGCAAATTAAGCTGATTGAGCATTACCGTCCTCCCCCCATTCGCACCCCTACGCCATACATATATCTACCTTTATATGTCTTGTGGGTGGCTATGAAATAACTGTTTTCTGGATACGGTTAGCTAAAAAAGAAAGTTGCCTAAAAATTGAATTCTTTATGTAAATATGTGACGATTTTTTCTTCTCTGATTCCGTTGTCTGAAAGCCATCGACTTGTGTTCCCGTCTATTTTCCCCATTTTTCAATAATCATCCGCAACATGTTCAATCATTGTACTTGAGGTCAGGTTGCTGCGAGCGTCGGAAATCGCAGATGGCTGAAATGAAGACACATGGACAGCTCATGCAGAATGACTGACGTTTTTCTGTAGTAATACTGACAACACGCATTCCAATGTACGAACTTTCACCTCTCCATCTACGAGGTGTGCCCACTTGTGATTAATGATTTTTTAGGTGACGCTACTTTTGACACGAGTATCCCCAATGTGCACGACGTAATACATGCGCTGTTCACTTACCCTTCTACTTGAATGCACTAAACGGCCATCTTAAAAAAAAAGACCAGTAACTGAAACAAAACTGCATTTAAGTACAAACTCGGGGAGCACGTTGTGATAATCGTGCCACCATCTGAAATTTTTTAGAGTCCGTGCCCTGCAAACTCAACGACAGCGCTTCGTAGAAAGCAATACTCATCGTAAAGTAACTAACCGAAAGTTACATTAAATAATGATATTTCGTTAATTGATCATGCATTGAGGGTTTGTGTGCTAATAATTACAGTCACTGAAAGTAATGGAGCTCATTGACGTCATTTAATACTGTAACATGCCATCGAAAAAAAAGTAGACCTTATTGTCTAAAGAAAGACACCATATATAATTATATTGCGAGGAAAGAGAAGGGCTTTTGTCTGTGGCTGCGCTGCTCTTTCAGCGGTAACTCGCCACTGCAGACCTCCATATCGCACCCGACTCGGCAGGAGTGGGACGGTTCACCACCTCGCGTTGCGTGCACGTGCAAGAAAGTGCATCGCTGCAAGCAGTCTATATATAAAGCCGCGTGGGACGCTCGCGTCTTTCAACCCTCTCCACTCTGTGCTGCCTTCACTTTTCTTCGTTTTTCCTTCAACTCCTCGTTTGCCTTTAAATGCTGTTGGAACGCAGTGCAGCCTGTGTAGCCTGCACTGCGCTTGAGTAAAGAGTTCTGAGGGCATGAACGTTCGGTATAAGACGCACTATTTGCTCGCTTTCGGGGCTTTACCGGTGGGTGTTATTCGAAACAAAATCGCGAAAGATGATTTTGGCGTGCACTTTCGATCATACTTTAGTTTTATCCTTCAAAATATCATCACTTTCTGGTTGTTGATGACAACGATGATGAGCTACGCAAAGTGACCACCTTCGAATGAACAGCTGCCGAAAAGACAGAAAAAAATATTTATTTTGATACCTAATATGGGCGTGTTATAGGCCAGACTTCCTGAGTCACGAAGTAGGTTTCTATTCGGGTTTAGGTCACGAGTTTCAGTGATTTTCAATGTCTACAGGTCCTATTTAGAGCGACGCCAACTACAGAAGAAGTTGTTTTGAAATGCTGGACTGGAAAAATTTTCTTCGAAAATAGTTAGTTGACCATCTCTACGTGGCCGGGAGTAGAGTAGTCCAGTTCGACTGTTGTCTCTGTTTATGTATTACTTACTTATTTATTCAGTTTTGAGTAAGAGTTGTTATTTTGTCGAACTAAAGCGTGTCATTGAGCAACAACTACACGCCTACTGTACGCGACGGAGGGTGAGCGCGAACTTAATTAGCTTATTTTGTTATCTGCAGTAAACAAGCGTACTCATGTAAGCTTGCAAAAAGCTACTCGGCCAGCACTAAGCCTGATTCAGTGCGAACAAACAACACCAAATTTCGTCTTTCTTTCCGTGCACGACATGTAGAAAGGCTGCGTCGACAGTATCGACTCGCCAATACAGTGCAGTGTTTGTTAAACATTTCCCATTTTTCGAGACCTGCCGTTCAGGCCACAGACGAAGTGATGCGACCACTTTATACGTGCCAGAGAACATGCTTGAAGTGTGCGAACATTGCAGCTAAATTTCTGCACGCTCCGCATGTACTAACAAGATGAATCTTTGCGAATGTTGCGAGAAGACAGCGCCAGCAGTTGTCGCCGTAGTCTAACATATTGTTTCCTAACAGGTGTTCTCAGTAGCGTTGTCCGCTATATCAACGTGAGCTATTTGATGAAACGCAGGAAGCTCTCGTGGTGTAACTCTCTGCGCAATGCGTCATTGTTGGCCAGCGCCAAGGCAATGCATCGCGACACGGAACAACTGTGCCTGTTGAGTCACGCACTGTCGCCAGCTCAGGCGTACAATAGGCTGCGGTAGTACTATAGGTGTCTGCATACATTCCACATGAAGATGTACACGCGCAGCACAGACACGTGTGCATTCCACGGATACATTCACGGTCACTTTTGCAACCGGTGCGAGCTCACAGAGAGCCTTTTAAGGCGAAAGCCTCAGATGCTTCATCAAACTTGAAAATTCACCATCGGCGTCCCGCGGTGTCGGCGTCAATACGAGTGAAGGAAATATAACGTGATGACGACTCCATACGACGTCACTGTGGCTTCTGGTGCCATGTCGACGTCATCAAGTCACACTTGGCGAAAGGTGGGCCGATTATTCAGGCCGCGCGAAACGAGGTGAGGGGCATAAAGCGTGCAACCTCTCCAATATTGGAGGCAGTTTGTGTAATAAAACTAGGTTAAGGAAACAAAGGAGGAGGAGGAGGAATAAATTAGGAAGGACAAGGAGGTTAGCCAGTTAAGGAAACAAAACTTTCGAAAGAGAGCACGAGATGATGAACACATAGAGTGATAGAAGAAAAAGAAATAGATGAAGGTTGCTTCAACCTTCGAGTAGTTTTGAGATAATGCCTGTCGGTTTTTTTTCCTAAAGGGTATAGTCAAGAACACTAGCAAAAGAACACGCAAGTACACATTGTCAACAGACCTTAGAATCTGGAATGAAGTGTTGCGTGCCATGATGACTGTGCCGCATACTATAGCGGGGGGAGTTGCGGCAAGCTTTCGCGACCTACTGGGAATCATTGTCATGCACCTGAAACAGTCAACAAGGCCGCGATGCAACTACGTCCCTATTGAATGAGGGCATCATAGCCGCGAATCGAAGCCACGTCCTCGAGCTTAGTGCCGCAGCTCCACAGCCACTCAACTATACAAGTCGGGTTTTTCAGCAGGTACGACAACGTGCTGAAACAGACAGAGAAAGTAAACATTTTACAGATGCTGGTCCGGTTGAGCATGTAAACTGAGAAATAATTCACTGGACAACTCCAACCAATGTATGGAAACATAGACGCTAAGGCCACACATGAACTAACACGCGCATTCTTGCACACAAGCGCACACAAGCTCACTCGCTTTCCAACACAAACACGGGCGTACAGACACATGCAAGCAGTCACGGTGGCGCACCGGCAGCGCCATCACGCGGCGTGCGGCCATATCCGGAGGCGCAGTGCAATGCTGGAAGTTTCGCTCTCGCGTTTACGCCACACCGAAGTCGGCGAGATGTGCTTGAGAGGGCGTCCGGAATTACCGAAATGCGCTTCCGCGCATTGTCCCGCGCACGAGTGGAAGCGGGGAGACATCAACCATGATACACCATCCGCCCCGTTGTCGCGGGCCGTCCCCGCGTTTCGTTTAACCTTTGTTTTATCGCGCGCTAAAGTGCAGCCGAGGGAATGGAATGTGAAACACCGGGGACATATTGTCGCCGTGCTTCTAGCAGAGCCGCAGCGCTTTGTACACGGTAGCTTGTGAAATTAGCGCACAGAAAAATGAATGTGGTGGCAGTAAAGGGCTTGTTAAGAGAGTGGGAGGGAGGGCTAAAAGTAAGGTAAAGATAGGAAGGTCAACTATAGTATACAGAGGATATTTGCGGTCGGCTTGCCTGTTATTAGTAGCAAGAAAGAGGGCATTATTGAAAGAAAAAAAGAGAAAAGTGTTTGACGACACCAAACAGACATAAGGACTAGGGCGACGTCCAAATAATGGAGAAGATTGTCAAATGATCATTCTAGTAGCGAAATGTCATGCAGTCCAATTTTTTTGAGAAAGACCGCATCCGACGTTCATATAAAAAATCCACACTAACAGTATACTGCTCTCTCACACAACCTAATGGGAGAAACGAAGCAGTTTTTGGTGCATGCTATGGTTTTATGAGAAAGCTTGCCGCTCACATAGAGGCCCGAATGCCCATTGTTTAGAAGCGCTACCGTAGGACGGTTGGAAAAGTGAACTGCTTCGCCTGCCGTGACGTGATTGACCAGAATCGGGCTTGCGTTAGAGAAACAGCGAGTTTGACAATCACGCGATTCCACACATATCGGTTTGCTTTTCTGACCGTTGTAAGCGCTTTGTACACTTTCTACTTGCACCAAATTGTCGCATTCGATTCTCTGCTTTCATACGTTCGATGGGCGGCTACGGCTTCCCTAAATGGCTCAATCAGAACAATTACACAATTTGAAAATGTGGGGAAGTTTGACGATGTATAAGGTGGTACCATCTATAGCTGCTCATTTGGTAAACGAAGATGAAGTCACGTGCTTATTAGGGACACGAATACATAGAGTGGTCGTGCAGGCAACTGGAGAGTTGGGCAAGCGTCGACGTAGTGTACATGTAGTGGTCATGGGGCAATTTTCTGGAGCTCTGGGACATGACTTTGATTTAGGGGCCTTGGCGGTAGTCATAAATAGTGATTTAATTGGAAAATGAAAGAAAAACATCTCGAGTGGCAACGGCTTTGTAGTATCTTAAAAATGAAGATGAGAATTTCTTCTGGCTTATCTCGCTATCGTCTTTATCATCATTCGGACACTGAGCACAGAAACGCTTAATTAAAGAAATGATTTATGCATCGAGATCTTTCCGTGCATAGCACCTGCCACGGTTTACGGTCAAATCGTTGTGTTGCTCATCTGCTGTTCCTAAAGTAGCGGGCTCGAATACAGGCCAGGTTGTCGGTATTTTCCATGGAGGTGAAAACGCTTGAGGGCCGTGTGCTTAGATTTAGGCGTACGTTAACCCTAGGTGATCGAAATTTCTCAAGCCTTTCAATACGGCGTCTCTTATAATCACATGGTGGTTTTGAGACGTAAACCCCAACACTTACTATTTGTTTTGTGTTCTTTGATAAGTTATTCTGCAACACCGCCTGATTCCGGGCCGATTGCCCGTGGTGTGCATGTACCATTAGCGGAAGACAACACAAACAAACAAAACGTCTGTTTTTGTGGAGTTTGGCGTCTGCGAGGCGATGAATGCTTTGGTAATGCAGAGCTTCCACGTGCTTTTAAAAGAGGTGTCCTCGACGAAAGCGTGCAAAACGACAAAGAGGGGGGGGGGGAGGGGTCATGTTACCGCCGCATTGCTCGGGACATCGTTACACAAATGCAAACTCTGGCGCATAGAATTTCAAGCCTTTGTTGTACTCATCAGCGCAATCCACGAGAGGTGTCTCCGAGAGCAACGACACTGCTTATTATAAGGGATGCGTCATGTTCGCGGGCCTCACGACACATGCCGGCGGGTGGATGCAGCCAGACTGCCGGCGGCCTGCTTCTACTTATCGTCGTCATTTACCTATTTATGGCGCAGGCGCAGTCACAAGGCCCACGCGCTCGAGTTTTGGTAATAGTAACTACGCGGGGATAAGGGTGGAGGCAGGCTTTGCCTACGTAATTTTTGTCTCTGTTTTTTTTTCTCCAAGCGAAGCTGGTTGTGGCTCACAAATTTCAGCGGTAGCGCGCAAATAAACCCGCAAACATGGGAAACGTACACAAATTCGGCACTTCGTAATGTCAGTGCACCAGATGGTCTGAATAATTTCTGAAGCTCTCTACCATGGCATCGCTCAGATTCATACCGTGATTTTTGGGATGTCAAACCGCAATTATTATTATTATTATTATTATTATTATTATTATTATTATTATTATTATTATTATTATTATTATTATTCAAGCCACCATATAGCTTCGACAGGCCTGTTATCTCTGTTGTACTCAAGATGACAATAAAAATTATAATTTTGTTGTTGCTACTATTATCGGTGATTTTAATAATAATATTGCCAGTAATAGAAAAAATAACCAAGGATTGATTCAAAAAGCAATTTATTACTTTCACGCAACTCTGATACTTCACAAACTCATGCAAATATAGTACGTAGAACTTTGTAGGCCTGACTGTTTTGTTGTGCCTTCTACAGCCTTTTACGTCTTGTTTATTGTCACTAGCAGTTGCTCTTCAACAATTTTCTTGGTAAGCCTTCTTCAGTTCTGTATTAAACATGAGCATATACACTGATTGAAACAACTTTATTTGGTCCTAATAGCGGCCCTTATGAACATAGACGCGAGTCAACTTAAACTCTTATTGGTTTGTATTGGCTAGCAGAAGGGTGCGTTTCGTGATAAATGCGAGCACGTTGCGCACAAAAGTTTACGTAAGTACGAACATGAATAGCACTTTCTTGTGGGCTCAGAATGCTTCAAATAAGTGTCCCCTGGTATGAAAATTAAAATAATAAAGGCATCATCGCAATTCATCTACAGCAGCACTTGTTCATGTAATGAAAAAAAGTGGTGAGCTACGTCGAGCAACAAAACGAAAAGAAAAAAAAAAGGCTCCCAGGACTTTGTAACACTCGCTATTAAATGCCTGTGGACGTTTCCGTGTAAACAACACAGACGTTAACGTAGCATTTGCCGTCTTAAAATCTCGTCGAAACTGTTACTGATTACGTGTAAATTATGGCTTAAACCTAATTCAGTTACACTGAGCACATTCGAGGAAAATTAAAGAATAATGAATAATTATATCTTGGAGTTGACATGCCCAAACCCCGATGTGATTATGAGGCTCAGCGTAGTGTATACGGCTTGGAAAATTTAGGCAATTCGGTGTTCTCTAACATTCCGGACTTGACACTGTGCACGCTTCTAGCATTTCGTATCAATTGAAACGTGAACGAAATATAAGGTGCTTGATTGATTGCCCAGTCCAGTTCACGATGGTAAGGTCGCTCGTTTTTTTTGTAAGCTGAAAAAAAGGGGTTTTATTCAAACCAATGAATAAGGCAGCGAATATTGCTTTAGTATTGAACGTGATCAAGAAGCCGGTTTTGAAATACAGACTATATATGAACTGATAGTTACAGTGTCTCGGGGCACGCTATTCTAGTCTGTAGCTACAGAAGTACCATGCCGAAAAACTATTAGTGAGCGATGATGGGCGGTGAGCTTTAAGAGAGCGGCTGATGCGGTGAGACACGCGTGTTGCGGCTGCTACGTAAGGTAGCTGATTCAGGGAAGAATGAAATAATTTATACTAAACATGAAGGCTTACAATGGTAAAGCTAAAAGACAGGGTGGTGTTTTTTTTAAATTTTGTTTCCAATGAATATGCGCTGACTTCACATGAATACTAGGTAAATCGATTGAATCTAGCGGGACAATTTGGGACAACGCCTAATGTTTTGAATAAATACACTTGATGCGGGCTCAACGGCGCATGCAAACTTTAGTTCAGTTGTAATAAATATTTACACGTGAGAATAATTACGTAGAGGGACGGCAGAAAATATAGTCTTGCATTCGATGCTCAACTTATGTTATCAATGTGGGTATTTTATGATTAATAGCTGGATCGACTTATTCCTAAGTATTTATGGGATGCTACAAACTCAATCAGTGTGTTAACAATATAGTATTGAATATGATACGTGCTTTTGTGACGAGACGGGATGCTAATTTACATTTAGTAAGAATGAAAAACACTATTTAGCAGCAGGTACACGAATTAAGTGAGCTGTTAAGGCTGGCCCAAAGACCAAGTTTATCATGAAGGTTACAGATTGTGAGGTAAACGCGCAGCCTTTTACGTGAATGCTGCAGGAGACATGCTCGGGTAAATCGATAACAAATACTGTTAACAATAGAGGTGGATCGTGGACAGATCCTTGCGAATTGCCTGATGTGTTTGTTGAGAGTGCCTGACTAAGAACGATCAACGTGTGCCCGTTCGGTCCATTGCAGAATACTGGGTTGTAAATTTAATTGGGAAAGATTTAATAAAAGCGGTGGTGAGGAACTTTGCTGAAACTATTTGTATAGCCTAAAAAGATATCTTCAATCTCAGTGTTACAGTTAAGTGAGGTTAGTATGCAGGTTGCGGTGGAAAGAGCGCTTATTGGGTTTTACCGGCGGGGTTTTTTCGACACATATATGTTGTGAGTGATGGGAGAATGTTCAACGGTTCAAGAAATGTGAGAGAGGGTCTTTTTTATTGAATAAACAATATTTACACTTTATTCGCCGCCTCAAAGTGTGGTTACCGTACGGTAATTGACTATTGTACACACCCAACGTGCTTCTCATTTTCATGTTGTCCAGATGCGCTATTCATAGTCCGCCGAAGCAACTACCCAGCGAGCGAGGCATGTATACGGCTCCCAGCGGTGAGCAGGACGCTAGGCCAAGGCGACTACGCAATGAGAGGGTGCTCGGCATGTAGATGAAGATGACGATCTTTAAGTGGCAGACTGCGGTAGTGAGGGTCACCCGGGGATTCAAAGCTGAGTCGTGCTAAGGTAAACCCGAATGATACCCCTGGCTCGACACAACTCGATTAAGTGACGATAGCTCAGGCGCCAGACGTCACAGCCACGCCCATTTTCCCGCCCTCCGAGCGTAGTGATTTTGTCCCACCTGGCTTCCGCAACCGCAGTTACCGTCGCTGTGCCAGCGTCGGCAACGACATTGCTTAACACAAGAAGTGAGCGCGGAAGCTCTTCAAGGTGGGCTAAGTGCATGTGCTGTTCGTAGCCGTTGTCCATGCTTGGATCCAGCTCTGACTGTTGAAACGAGGAATGAACGCGCTATGTTCGGGTAGCGAGACTAAACTCTCTAGCTGCTCTTTCACTGAAAGTTTATAGCAGTTCTACGAAGGCTATCTATGAAAACACTCTAATGAGACTCGAGTTTTATATTCCCGCTGCTTTACATTTTACTGCACTAGTTCAGCGATTGACAACCTACCCTACTAAATATGAGATATTCTATACTAAGGTGCATACACGCAACCTATGGTTTTATTTAAACAGATACATATACACACAGCTACATATCTGAGAACCCAAGGTGTCTCTCTTTCTTTGCTATCTTTATCGGAAGGTGTGAAGTTATTGCGAGCCATTTGAGACAGTCTCAGCTCATCTTGCTGTTATCGGGCTATTTGACCGTTTTCCAATAGACTGGTTCCGGAAGCTAAATCCAGCAAAGTATATATCTCAAAAATGTTTTTAAAAGGGTACTGACACAAAAACTTTGGCCTCACGTTTTTGTGTTGCAATGCGTTGCTGGGTGCCTGTTACTCAAGACACAACACATTGTTTGCTGCTGCACGCGACAGGTAACTAATTACAGGCCCCTCGTTATCAATGAACTCCGGTTTCAGTTTGAGAGAGTTTCAGAAACTTGGTGCAACTGTCGCCTCCTAGCGTGTGCAGCTGTTGACCACGTCAGCACACAGAACTGTGACGCACTTCCGCACGGTCCGCATCAAGAATTACCTCGAATAGGAGACGAGACTAAAATGTCGCCAAGCACAAAGCTTTCTGAGCGTGCGCCACGGCCATGCACTCGCAACCAGCAGCCGATAAATATAAACTTCGGGAACTAACACGGCAAAGGAAAAATGGTGGCTATGACGTCATCATAACTTGTTTTGTTCACCGCAGCGTGGTGACGTGGGGGAAGTAGGGTGTCACCTCAAGGTCACCTGTGAGAGTGTCTATAGCGCTACGGAGTCGGTCGCTCACGCAAACTTCATAATTAATTTGAAATACCTTCCAAGCTATATTCGCTGTTGATATCTTGCAGATGATATACGAGTGTTCACGAGAATTGACCCCGCAGGCTATCTCGGTCCCGAAATTTTGTGGCAGTACCCCCTTAACCTCCTTTTGTGAGACACCAGCTTGAGTAAGATAACGGCACTAATGCATATTTGCATGCATGATTTTCATGCAACTTACATAATAACTTACTCTAGGCGCACTGCTGTAACTTTCATATCTGACTAGGTGCTTCTATTGATCATGCTGTGACACATTTTGTAGATTATGCTGATAGACACATGCGTTTTATTTTGCTTTTTGCTCGTTTATTCACCCCGCGTGCGTACGCTGAGCGGGAAAAACTTGTGACAAATCTTCCCTGAATTGGCAGAGTAACTTCCGCGAGCACTCTTCGTTGATGATATATATATATATATATATATATATATATATATATATATATATATATATATATATATATATATAGTGGGCACGTCAGCTGCTCCCCAGCAAACATGAACCCCTTCCTGTATTTCATGCAGATTGTTCTCGTCGGCTCGACTGGACTGAGCAGCGCATCTGTAGATGGAAAAACGCACGGCACCGCATCGACAGACTTAACTGGAGGCGCCTGCGCAGATGGGTTTCTTTGCTGCTTCGACGGCCACTGTTACTTCGACGGCCACTTTGACCAGATCTACCCACCCCCCAGTTCGACGTCATCAATGCGGCCGACTATAAGAGACGGACCGAGCTGCAATTTCTTCAGTGGGCACGTCAGCTGCTCCCCAGCAAACATGAACCCCTTCCTGTATTTCATGCAGATTGTTCTCGTCGGCTCGACTGGACTGAGCAGCGCATCTGTAGATGGAAAAACGCACGGCACCGCATCGACAGACTTAACTGGAGGCGCCTGCGCAGATGGGTTTCTTTGCTGCTTCGACGGCCACTGTTACTTCGACGGCCACTTTGACCAGATCTACCCACCCCCCAGTTCGACGTCATCAATGCGGCCGACTATAAGAGACGGACCGAGCTGCAATTTCTTCAGTGGGCACGTCAGCTGCTCCCCAGCAAACATGAACCCCTTCCTGTATTTCATGCAGATTGTTCTCGTCGGCTCGACTGGACTGAGCAGCGCATCTGTAGATGGAAAAAACGCACGGCACCGCATCGACAGACTTAACTGGAGGCGCCTGCGCAGATGGGTTTCTTTGCTGCTTCGACGGCCACTGTTACTTCGACGGCCACTTTGACCAGATCTACCCACCCCCCAGTTCGACGTCATCAATGCGGCCGACTATAAGAGACGGACCGAGCTGCAATTTCTTCAGTGGGCACGTCAGCTGCTCCCCAGCAAACATGAACCCCTTCCTGTATTTCATGCAGGTTAGTAAAAATTACTCCACTGTCAAAACTAGCAACCGTTGTTTCATCCAGCTGACGTGCCCCACATGTCTGAATAAGTTGTACTTTTTTGTTCAAGATGTTGTATGCTCATTGCTGATAATGTGTGGTGATGTGGAATCGAACCCTGGGCCGAACACAGAGGAGCTTTTGCGCCAAATCCTTGATGGTCAAAAAACCATGCAAGCAAGGCTTGACACTATTGAATCCAAGGTCGAAAATTCGACAGCAGCATTTACAGAACTCACAAGCAAAATTTCCAGCCTTGAGGCAACTATCCAGACCATACAAACCAAACTGATCGACCTCGAAGACAGGAGCAGACGCAATAATCTTCTTGTGTTCGGTTTACCGGAACGTCCTGATGAAACATTCCAGTCACTAAGCAAATACGGTGGTTTCTGAAATATTTGAAAACATGCTCGGTGTAAAGGTGTCAACAGTCGAAAGAATTCACCGAATAGGACAAAAGAGGCGAAACAAAAACAGGCCGGTAGTGCTCCGGTTAATTGATCACCGTGAAAAAATTAATGTACTCAGAAACTGCTCTAAACTGAAGGGAAAAGATATCTCAGTTGCCGAAGACTTCTCACCAGGAAACTAGGCAGACCAGGAGGTACTTATGGGAAAGCACTGCAAATATCAGGAAAAAGGGCGAGAAAGTGAAACTTGTACACGACAAAGTCATCATAAATGGAGATACATATGCTTGGGATGCTGCTGAGATGAAAAGAATTCCCGTTTTAGCAGCCAACAAAAAATCTAGGAAGAAACAGTGAACTTCTTCGGTCACTCAAAAATACTTCCGCATCATTAATCTGAACGCCCGCAGCATCGTAAACAAAGTTAGCGACTTGCAAAGTATTATAGTGGCGCATGAGCCGCATGTCGTAATAATATCTGAAACTTGGCTGCACTCAGGTATCTTAGACTTCGAGATAACACCACCAGGGTACAAAATATATAGGAAGGACCGAGATTCCCGGGGGGGCGGAGTCGCTCTGTTGTTTCAAGAGTCCATGCATGTTCAAAGATCCCCTGACATAGCAGACACCGAATGCGTCATTGCGAAAGTCTTTTTAAACGATTTCCATCTCGTAATCGCCGGTTTTTACCGCCCACCAAACTGTGACATATTTTTTGACAATTTGAATGAATTTTTGTGTACAGCTGGCACGCATTGTAAGAACATTTTGCTTGCTGGTGACTTCAACGCCCCGTCAGTTGACTGGTCAACTGATTTCCCTAATGCTCTTTGCGCAGCAGCAGAACCTCTAACCGATATCGTTCTTTTTCATGGGCTGACGCAACTAGTAAAACAACCGACTCGCGCACTTAACATATTAGATCTTTTCCTGGTAAACGACCACGTCCTCAAGCGCAATCCGAGAGTCGACATATTTGAGGGAATTTCAGATCACAGAATGGCATCTCTTACGTTAGAGTTAAACTTCCGATTAAAACCATCTAAAAGCCAACACTTAATTCCTGTGTACTCACATGCTAGCGACGTCGACATACTTGATGCTTTAGATAATGAGTTTTCCAAATTTGTATGTCTTTCGGAATTACATGACGGCTCTGTTCATAGCTTATGGTGCTTTTTTAAAAAACTTGTTCACAACTGTATCGACAATTTTGTGCCCAAAAAGCGAAAATATGTGTGTGAAACGAATCCGTGGATGACAAGAAACCTTGTGCGTCTTGGGCGAAAATTAAAAAAAGTGAGAAAGCAGCATACGGTACGACCATCAAAAGCAAACTCTGATAAGCTAACCAACCTGCGCCGACAGCTTAAAAACGGCATATTAAAAGCTAAAGATCACTATCAAAATGTTTCACTGAAAAACTTTCTTGAGTCATCCCCGGATAAGTTCTGGAGATATCTATCGCCAAAGAAGACCCACGTGTCTGATATTTGTGTTGATGGTATCATGTTGACTGACAAACTCAGAATTGCAAATGCACTGAACGAGTACTTCTGCTCCGTGTTCACGAGTGATGATGGCAAGATACCACGCATATCTGTTCTAGACGCTACTCCGCCCATAAGCTCCCTCGACATAAACGAAGCGGGAGTACTGTCCTTGCTTCTTGGCATTGACGTGAAAAAATCGCCAGGCGTCGATGAAATACCTAATGCTTTCCTCCGGAGATATGCGGAATGGTGCGCCAAATATCTGTGCATTATTTTCAACAAATCACTTTCACGTGCAGAAATACCACACGACTGGAAGCATGCAAAGATTATTCCCATCCCTAAATCAGAAGACCGCTCACTGCTGTCCTCCTACCGCCCTATCTCTCTTCTTTGTACCTCATCGAAACTGATGGAGCACATTATATTTAAGCACATTTCAGTCTTCATTGAAAATAATGGCCTCTGCGACACACGTCAACACGGCTTCCGTCGCGGAATGTCAACCGTAACGCAACTACTGGAAACCGTACATGAAATTGCGGCAGCACTGGACAGCCAAGGTCAAATTGACATAATATTTTTGGATTTTGAAAAGGCCTTTGACCGTGTATCCCATCAAAAGTTGCTATTAAAACTAAAACCCATTCTCAAAAACGACCAGCTACTTCAATGGATAGAGGCGTATCTGACAAACAGGCGACAAACAGTCGTTGTCGACGACGCAAAGTCGGACTCATCTGATGTGCGGTCTGGAATACCACAGGGATCAGTCTTGGGTCCCCTGTTTTTTCTACTGTTCATTAATGACATAGTGCAACACATACCAGTTAAAATTCGGTTGTTTGCAGACGACTGCATACTCTACAATGAAATCCACAGCGAGGCAGATCAGGCTATCCTAAATTCATCTTTATCAGTTATAGCTACTTGGTGCTTAGAATGGCAAATGAGCATTAACCTCAGAAAAACAGTATCGATGACCATAACACGCAAACAGAAGTCGTTACCTTTTGTGTACAGCATTAATGGCCATAACTTATCGTCTGTCACGCAATATAAATACCTCGGTTTAGTGATCACGTCGGACCTTAGGTGGAGTAACCATGTAGCTCACATTAAAAAAAAGGCCATGAAGAAACTTGGATACCTGAGAAGAACCTTGGCTAAATCTACGAGCAATATAAAATTGTTGGCCTACAAGACATTCATAAGACCATTACTAGAATACGCTACTCCTGTCTGGGGCCTGTTAGGACCGGCGCCAGGTCTGACAATGGATCGGCGTTCCTTTTGATGTTCCTTTTGAGTCGCCAAACGGGTGGGCGGCCGGTGTCCGCCATGTATTGTTCCCACCTGGCCGGAGGGTGCGGCGTCCTGCCGCCGCGGCGCCGTGAGCAGTTCGGGAGACCACCGGTGCAGCTTCTTCTTTGGAAGATGACGGCGGCGGCGGCGGCCGGGAATCGTCCCGCTAATTGAACGAGTCGTTCGGCACCCTTTGAAGCTTGTTTACGGCGGCCCTTTCGATGGATGCAGTCATCAACTCCAGACCCCTCGCCCAGCGACACACCTTGACGGGGGGGGAGCCGCGTTCGTGCCACATGGCCGTGCGGTGACCACGCTTCAGTTTTGAACGTTCGCGTGGACCGTGCGTGCTCGTCACCCTCGCGGGTAATGTGTGGTCCGTGATTGGACGGTGCCATCTGTACGCGGTCCCCGATCTAGGGATCTGGGGAGGACAGACCCTTTATAATGAGCCCCCACGGCTCATTCGGTGTGCTTTTTCGAGTGGAGAGCTCGCCATGTACGAAGAACGCCACTATATATCTAAACTTTCTTATTGACCTCTCTCTAATGTAAATAAACGTCTGTTCTCTGTTTTCCCATATAAGCATTGCATCTCGCTATAAGGGACGAGTCCGATGGGAGCCAGCTACCAACGACGAGACCCACAGGACCCAGACCACAACAACTGGATGGCAGCGGTGGGATCGAGCTCATCGACCAGGAGGCAATGCTGAGACCTGCTGTCTGGAGGACCTAGAGTCGGACAAAACTGCTTCGTGGCATCTCTGACAACACGGGAAGGAACGCGTCCGAATTCATGACTGCATAGGGTGAGTGCACTGCTTTTCTTTGCTGAGATATCACCAGGCTTTGCGTAGGATTGTAAACAAAGCAGTGATTTGGTAACGGTTGACGGAAGTATTGATAGTACGTCAAAGTTGTTTAGTTAAAAGAGTTAGCAGCACCAAGGACCGCCATGAATTTGAAGGGACTAAAAAAGCCAGAGTTGTTAGAGTTGGCCCGAGAGCTGGGCCAGGTAATTGCCGAGACGAAAAGAAAGCAGGAGATCATTGACGCCATCGAGAAGATCGGGGCAGATGACGATGAGCTGAGCGAATGCTTGGAGGCTATTACGCAAAGGAAAGAGGAGCAGAGGCTCCGTGAGGAAAAAGAGGAGCAGAGGCTCCGGGAGGAAAAAGAGGAACAGAGACGTCGTGAGGAGAAAGAGGAAAGAGAACGTATCGATCGTATGGAAATGAAACGCCTAGAAATTGAACTAGCAAAGGCTCAATCAATGAACGGAGCTAGCGCAGTGGCACGAGAAAGAGAGCGCCGAATGACAGATTTGATGCCATCCTACGCGGTAGGAGGGGACATGGGTCTTTTTCTGGTGCACTTTGAGCGCACGTGCGAGAGGGAAAATTTTGCTAAAAACACGTGGCCCCAGCGCTTGCTTACGCTGCTGCCGTGTGAAGTAGCTGACATTATAGCCCGTATGGGTAAAGAAGACGCAGACGACTATGACAGAGTCAAAGCGAGTCTGCTCAAAAAGTACAGACTGTCAGCGGAGGCGTTCAGGCGAAAATTTCGTGAGATCGAGAAAGCCAAAGACGAGTCATACCCAGAGTTTGCGTACACCTTAAAGGTAAATCTGGAGGAATGGCTTAGAGAGGAGGGTGCGCTTGGCGACGCGGAAAAGACTCTGCAGTGTTTTGCGTTGGAACAATTCTTTCGGCGTCTACCTGAAAACATTAGGTACTGGGTTCAGGATAGACAAGGAGTAGATACTATCACGAGAGCGGCAGAGCTCGCAGAGGAGTACGTAAATCGCCGTGCCCTCGAAGGCAAGGATGTCCCTAGGAGGGAGATTAGTAAATATCGGGCCGACAAGCCTCCGCGATGGACAAAGTCGGGTCGGTATATGCCGAAGGAGGGTTTAGACTCCAAAGGAAGCGGTGATGAGAAAAACAAGAGAAAGGAAGAAGCACCCGAGAAAAGGGCGGAAGGGCAACAGAAAAAGGCGTTCGAGGCCAAGAAGCCGATAGTTTGCTATAACTGCCAACAGACGGGGCATATTTCTTTGGGTTGTAAGAACCCGAAAGTTGTGTTAATGTCACTCTGTAGTAATGACGAAAACATGAAATTGCTAGAACCATACATCCGAGACCTAGTCGTGAATGGCCAACCGTGCCGCGTGCTCCGCGATTCGGCCGCCACTATGGATGTAGTGCACCCGTCCTATGTCGAGGAGAGTCAGTTTACAGGAGAATGCGCGTGGATAAGACAAGCAGTAGAGACAAACAGTGCATGTCTCCCAGTAGCAAGAGTCCGCATCGAAGGCCCTTTCGGTGTTCTAGACACTGAAGCTGCCGTTTCGGCACATCTCCCAGTGCAATACCCGTATTTGTTCTCAAATAAATCAGAGTACTTGCTGCGACAAAAAGGAATTGGGTTCAGTGAGGGTATCGTACAGGCCTTAACTCGATCCAAAGCAAGGGAGCTCGCCGCTCAGACAGTTTGTAAAGATCCGGTGGCAGACGAAACAGCTTCAGCGGCAGAGCCTTCTTTACCTGGCACGAAACTGGACCGCCCTATAATGGAGCCTCAAAACACAATATCTAAAGAAAGATGTAAGAAACCGGATGAATCCGAGGCATCTCGAGAAGTAGAATGCACTATAAAGCTGTTAAATGTAAGTCCTACAGAACTGATAGTGGAACAGGAAAATGACTCCACTCTCCGTAACTTAACGCCAGACGCGAAGGAAGGGGTGGCTAAGCAAAACATTCAGTTCACCAAGAAGGGGGGCGTCTTGTACAGAAAGTACACGAGTCGAAAAGGAGTTCGGTTTAATCAGCTAGTCGTACCGTATCCTTTCCGCAAGGAGCTGCTGCACCTGGTCCACGGAGGTTTGTGGTCAGGGCATCTCGGCATCAAAAAAACAAAAGAATGTTTGTTACGGGAGTTTTACTGGCCCGGCTGCTTTCGGGAGGTGGAGGCCTTTGTAAGAAGCTGCGACACGTGCCAACGCGTTGGCAAGCCAGGGGATAAGGCTAAAGCACCTATGAAGCTGGTCCCCATTATCACAGAACCGTTTCGCAGGCTAGTTATAGACACAGTGGGTCCACTTCCTGTAACGCAGTCCGGGTACCGGCACATACTCACAGTGCTCTGCCCGGCCACGAAATTCCCGGAAGCAGTACCGTTAAAGGAGCTCAGCTCGGAGGAGGTAGTTAAAGCGCTTTTATCTATCTTTGCACGTGTAGGCTTCCCCGCAGAAATTCAGTCCGACCAGGGATCTGTTTTTACAAGTGCACTAACCTCGACATTTCTAGAAAAGTGTGGCGTTAAAATCATCCACAGTTCAGTGTACCACCCTCAGTCAAATGCTGTAGAAAAGGTACATTCAGTCATGAAACGGCTGCTACGCGCCCTTTGTTATGAGCAAAAAGAGGATTGGGAGGCTTGCTTGCCCGCAGCTATGTTCGCGCTTCGGATCGCTCCTCACGAATCAACAGGGTTTTCGCCTGCGGAGCTTGTTTACGGACGTGCTCTTCGCTCCCCACTTCGCATTGTTCGAGAATCTTGGGAGGGCCGGGCGGACGACCCTTCGGTAGTAGCATACGTGCTTGAGCTGTTAGACCGACTTCACGCAGCTCAAGAACTAGCGGAGCAGGAAATGCGCAGAGCTCAAAACAACGCTAAGCGCTATTATGACAAGACAGCCCGGACGCGAAGCTTTCGAGTAGGGGAAAAAGTGATGATACTGAAACCCTCACTGAAGAATAAACTTCAGGTCCAGTGGGAGGGACCTGTTGAGGTAGTTCAGAAATTGTCAGACACAAATTACTTGGTTACTGGACTGGGAAGGCGTAAAACGCAACAGGTGTACCACACTAATCTGCTCAAACCGTACCAGCAGAGGCATGCCGTTGTAAACATGTCGCTCAATCAACCGGAAGAAATGCCTATTGATTTCCCGGAGTTAACAACAGAAAACAAAGACATTGGCGAGACTATTAGTAACCTGGTAGAGCAGGCGGAGTTGGAGCCAGATCAGAAAGCGGAACTGAAGGAACTATTGTTTGACTTTAAAGAAACATTTTCAGACACACCTGGCAGAACCAAAGCCCTAGTTCATGATATTGAGCTGACATCTTCGGAACCAATTCGTTCTAAAGCTTACCGCGTTTCCCCGAGGCAACGGGAAATAATGGCCGCGGAGATAAACCGAATGCTCGAGCTAGGAGTGATCGAGCCAGGAGAGAGTGATTACACCTCGCCTCTGATCTTGGTTGAGGTCCCAGGGAAAGAGCCGCGACCGTGTATTGACTATCGGAGGCTCAACTCGATTACAAAGGACCAAACTTATCCAATTCCGCATATTGAGGAAAGGCTTGAGCAAGTCAGCAGTGCCAATTTCATCTCGACTTTGGATTTAGTCAGGGGATACTGGCAGGTGCCTCTAACTGAAAGGGCTAGTAGGCTTGCGGCGTTTATTTCCCCGATGGGAACATTTCGGCCGAAGGTCCTTAGTTTTGGATTAAAGAATGCCCCTTATTGCTTTTCTGGCCTAATGGACAAAGTGTTACAGGGTATGGAGGACTTTGCCCTCCCGTACCTAGATGATATTGCTATTTTTTCTTCTTCCTGGATAGACCACATGAAACACTTGCGAGCTGTGCTATGTCGTCTGCGTGAGGCCGGCTTAACAGTGAAGGTTGCGAAATGCCAATTGGGGCGCGCTGAGGTAGCTTATCTAGGGCATGTAATAGGCCAAGGCTACCGCCGGCCGTCAGAAGTAAAGCTGGCCGCAATAGACAACTTTCCCCAACCACGAACCAAGAAAGACATTCGGTCGTTTCTTGGATTGGCCGGTTATTATCAAAGGTATATCCCGCGTTACTCTGACATTGCAAGTTCCTTGACAGACGCTCTTAGAAAGACTGAACCCCAGACCGTAAAATGGGATGGGGCCAAGGAACATGCATTTTCTACGCTAAAGAAGGCACTAAAAAGTCAGCCAGTGTTGAGCGCGCCTGACTACTCTAAGCCGTTCATTCTTCAGTGTGACGCCAGCGACCGGGGTATGGGTGTCGTGCTTTGTCAGAGGGGAGAGAACGACCAGGAACACCCTGTACTGTATGCCAGTAGAAAGCTTTCTGTTCGTGAGGAAGCATACAGTGCCTCAGAAAAGGAATGTGCCTGCGTTGTTTGGGCTGTGCAGAAGCTAGCTTGCTACATCGCCGGTTCTAGGTTCACAATAGAGACTGACCACTGTCCCCTCACATGGCTACAGTCCATGTCATCGAAAAACGGCCGTCTTTTGCGCTGGAGCTTAGCTCTTCAACAATACACCTTTGATATCCATTACAAGAAGGGTAAACTCAACAGCAACGCAGATGGTCTGAGTCGTTGTCCCTAGTACCCCGAGGGCTTCAAAACGATTTTCTGCTTTCTATCCTCGATTTGAGGCCCACTAGTTTTCTGTATTTATCCAAACATGTGTCAAGTGTTTTGTTTAATGTCTTCAAAAGTGGCTGATGTGGTGTTGCGACTCGGCGGGGGCCACAGGAATAAAGTTGAGGTAGAAGGAAATGACTTCCACAGGTGAATCTAAGTCTGGTGATTCTGAGTAGGGAATTGCCGTGTGCTTGCTCGGGTGTGGGTGTGCTTTCGGCGCAGTTTCCGCAGTTCCTCATTTGTGGTGGGCGGAAAATATGGTGGAGAGGGGTCACCTCATCCCTGCGAGCAACGCCCTCTTGGTCAATGATCATCGGATCCAGTGTTCGGGACAAAAATAATAGAGGAAGAGCCGACAAGCTGCAATACAGATCCCGCTGCACAGTACCTGCTGGCCACTGCACCTCGGGATCTTCTTTCCCCGGCGGAGAGGCTGTTAGGACCGGCGCCAGGTCTGACAATGGATCGGCGTTCCTTTTGATGTTCCTTTTGAGTCGCCAAACGGGTGGGCGGCCGGTGTCCGCCATGTATTGTTCCCACCTGGCCGGAGGGTGCGGCGTCCTGCCGCCGCGGCGCCGTGAGCAGTTCGGGAGACCACCGGTGCAGCTTCTTCTTTGGAAGATGACGGCGGCGGCGGCGGCCGGGAATCGTCCCGCTAATTGAACGAGTCGTTCGGCACCCTTTGAAGCTTGTTTACGGCGGCCCTTTCGATGGATGCAGTCATCAACTCCAGACCCCTCGCCCAGCGACACACCTTGACGGGGGGGGAGCCGCGTTCGTGCCACATGGCCGTGCGGTGACCACGCTTCAGTTTTGAACGTTCGCGTGGACCGTGCGTGCTCGTCACCCTCGCGGGTAATGTGTGGTCCGTGATTGGACGGTGCCATCTGTACGCGGTCCCCGATCTAGGGATCTGGGGAGGACAGACCCTTTATAATGAGCCCCCACGGCTCATTCGGTGTGCTTTTTCGAGTGGAGAGCTCGCCATGTACGAAGAACGCCACTATATATCTAAACTTTCTTATTGACCTCTCTCTAATGTAAATAAACGTCTGTTCTCTGTTTTCCCATATAAGCATTGCATCTCGCTATAAGGGACGAGTCCGATGGGAGCCAGCTACCAACGACGAGACCCACAGGACCCAGACCACAACAGGCCCCTACACCCAATCAAACGTAAGCGAAATCGAAAACATACAGCGGAAAGCAGTCAGATTTATCTTTAATTCTTACCGTCGTCATACATCCGTCAGTGCTCTTTTACAGGACGCGAACCTCGAAACTCTAGAGGTACGACGCTATCGAGACAGGCTCAAGATGTTATACCTGATTCATCGACAACATGTCAAAATAGATAGGGAATTGTATATTAAACCGTGTAGTAGGCGCCCAACCCGTTCATCTCATTCGTTCAAGTTAATCGAATACTCGTGCCGAACCAACATGTTCAAAAAATCGTTCTTCCCTCGTACAATCCATGAATGGAACGCATTGCCTGAAAATGTATTACAGAGCCCAACCATGTCGTCGTTTATGCACGCTCTCGCTCATCTATGACCGAGATGTTTCCTGTGGCGTCTGTCGCTTTCCAGATGGCGTGCGACATTGAAACAAAAGTCATTACACCCTTCTTATCGTTGTCGAGCAGACTACTGCGTGAACATGCGCTCTTTTTGCACATTCTTCTCTTTTTTTCCCCTTGTAGTTATTTTATTTGTCCTAAACTGAAACATTTTTTCACCCTGTGGTCCATGTATTTTCTTACCAGTATTTTCAACTGTATTATCGTGTGTGTTTTACTGGAACCTGTTGTTTCTTGTTTCACATACTGAAAAGATTGTTCAACACTGTTTTTAGTTTTATTCCACAGATTTGTTTGGAACCGTTCTCACAGATTGTTCAACATTTTCTTTTGTGTACAATCCACTCCTGCCTATGGCTTGTAAAGCAAGTTGGCAGTATTAAATAAATAAAAATAAATAAATAAATAAATAAATAAATATGTTCAGCGGCAAAATATTTCCTCCTTGACCTAGGCATTGAATGCGAAGGTAAGTGCCTACATAATATAGTTTTTCTTTGAAGGACAAACCTGTATTAAAGAAATACGCCCTGTATAGCCGCCAGCAGGGGCCGAACCTGCTACGTCCAAATATCACAAGGCCTCCATTTTCATTCGCACCTTGTTATTAATTCCTGCACATAAAAATAAATCAGTAAACTTGGCGCGTGACAAATAAACATGCATCTTATTGCACATGGCGCACTGTTTGGAGGCAGCCTCGAGTAATTGACGAGAAGCACTGAGGGATCATTTGAGAACCGCAACTTAGGCATTTCATTGAAAATAAAATCAAATCACGATTATCGTACTAGACATTATTCATAAAGCCTTCTGTGCTCGGTCTAGTTGCCCCTTACAAATAGTCATTTTATTTCAGCCTGCTTTGCCTAGAACTTATTTGGCTGCACATTTTTTCTGTTTTTTTTTCTGTCCTTTAGAAACTGGGCCGACAATTGTACTGCATGCAGCAACTATTGACAAGGCTCACTGATAGAAAGAGGGCATTCAAAGGACGAAGTGAGGAAGAGGGGCCAAGTCTGTTCACTTCTGCTGCACGCGTTTTGCAATTGCGCTGCACAGGACACATCCATCACTACTGGGAATGACGTGCATCTTTGTGTCCGAAACGTGAGAGGCCGAGAAACGAAGGGTAGAGACACAATGTGAAAATAACGGGCGTTCTCTGAACGCCATTTATTCGCAATCATCAGCGTTCCAACCATGAAGAACAAGTTCGGGCAAAGCGTCAGGAGGAACCTTTCGATTTCGCCACTCGCTTGGAACTTCTCGTGTTATCTTGGCTTGGAAAGTACAGCACAAGCAAGTCGGCGCTGCCCTGGAAGAGCATTTGCATCACAGTCTCTACTTCGTATTGCCGCTCACGTGTACTCAGTTAAGCTATTTGACATTCAGAGCACTGTTGTGTACTTTGGATTTGTGGAACAAAGTGCGAATAATTGTACTTTCGAGTTTGTGCACCTCAATGCTTTCACATCCATCAGTCACAACGAGTGTCACCAAAGTTCCCCTTGGCCTCCGCGGACCGCTCCGGCAACGCGCGGTTGCTGATCGCGGAGGCTAAGGGTTACCACACAGGCACGGTATGAGCTAGACAATGTGACCCGAAAAGTAGTAGCGAAAAGGTTCTTGACATGTACTCCCCAAAGTCACGGATAACCTAATTTATGGTAACTACCCAAAGTCACGGATAACATTAAACGAACTTTATTCTTGGCAACTGCGCGCATAACATTGGCGACATATGATGAGATCAGGGTTCGTAATAGCAACATTGTTCTTACGCTGTTCGCATGAATATCGACCCATCAAGTGGTGATGTTCGAAATGAAAGCGAGAAACGATCCATCTAAAGGAAAATAGTGGATCCAAATGGAACGTTTCGTAACTATACACTTATTATCAAGAGTCCTTTTTTTAAGTGCAGATCGTGGACAGAGAGAGTAGCTACAACAAGCTAGTACAGCAAAACGATGACACTTGCACAACGGGCCCTACGAACAAAAAAGAACTACGCAGAACAAACACAATGTTGGCACACGTAACAATGGTGTGCATATGCAAACAACTTAACCGAACGTTGCAACGTGACATCACACTCGCTGCAGTGAATAGTTGTTTCGTGGGTGAAAAAACAACACGCAGGAAATATCAGCTGTATACGGGTCACAGTCGCGGCGCACATCTCAACAGCATTAAGGCCCGTATGCAGTCACTTATAAAGACGCCTATAGTAAGAATTATATAAGCTATTTGTTACAACAAACTTCGTTAGCACTCTGGAAATGCAATTAGCCGCTTATCTGCTGGGCAGGAAAGGAACTTCGGTATGCGTCGCACATGTACATGGATAGAACTTTTTGCTGAACAGATACAGCTGGCTGTGGCACTCTTTTCACACTTCCTGCGTCTGTATGTGGTTGGGGTTATAGTTGCGGACAACTTTTCTTGTCAATGAAGTCAAGGCTACACAATCAAACCGCGCAAATGTAGCGGCTAATGAACGTAATATCACAATGGTGCCCGTGTCTTCTGCGTGAGAAATCAGAAAGGCTATCTTTACAGAAAGCTTTTTCATACAATACGAAGCACACGCCAGTGAGATGTTGATATTTATTTTCATTGAGACGCCATCATACTCATTTTTTACACACGCGAGAAGTACGTTTCTGACATCTACCTCAAGCGGTAAATGGCGTCTATGCCTTCAGGTGAGTCTACCAGCATCATAAACTTGCGCCGAACATTAGCCGCAAATGGCCGTCTAAGGAAACAAAGCAAATGGTATGCATTGTTTACGCCACGCAGTAATACGTACATAGGCCCCGTAGCTTTCCATTCACTTCTAAGAAATGTCCGCAACTGTAGTGTAATTCCTGATGACTAAGTTCACAACATCCGACAACGTAATAGTATAAGAGATGCGTACACAGAAATCCACACTTCAATAAGCACCATGCCACGCAATACGTTGCGAGCTTAATATACTAACAATGAAAAAGAAAAACAATAACAACGGGCGTTTAGTAAACGCCAGTCGGAATGCAGAACACCATGGAAAGTTCCTTGTGTCAACACCACTGAAAGGTACAGGGCTTCAACACAGACTCAGTAGACTGATCAAATCGTAGTGGCCTCCAGGAGTCGAACCGAGTAAGACAGCTTCTTGGAAGTGAACGTGCTGAAAGTGTTGTCGAAGTTGAGCACGTCTGCATGGAAAGATATAGAAGAAGAAAGCGTCAACAGAGCAACGTCGTAGTTGCGGTGTACCACTCCCCGATTGTGAGGGACACTCATTTATAAAGCAGTCACTCATATCCAGCTGCTCTAAGAATGTCACAGTGAACATCGCTTAACAATTACACGGGAGGAGTCACATGCCACTAGAGAAAGTGCACACTGTGTGGTCTATTGCTGTAAAGCATGTACACGAAAATGCACAAGAGAAGAATCTGAAATCTGTACGGAAACCCGTCTGGTCAAGAACAGGCATGAAGGTACTGAAAACAAGAAGCTGACTAGGACAAAAGCAAATAAAACGAAAATGTTTCGGCCACTGTACGGGAGTCTCGAAACAGATTTAAAAAAAAAACACTGGGGGGGATATATATTACGTGCGTCAAGTAAGCCAGAACCAATGAGAGCTCCAGCAGGACAAGAAGTCTATGGAAAGATGGACGCCTCAAGGGATGATAAATCATTGAAGAGGGTTGGTCGCTGTAGGCTACAGTTTTACAAACAGACTTGTCTTCATCAATGTAGAAAACTGCCTGCCGAAGAAGTGTGCATGTGTCGACTGTGCTTCATCTGCACCAGCCTCTAGCATGTCCCTAAATGTGTCCCTAAAAATGGCAGATGCTGTGTTGACGAAGACAAGTCCACTCGTGGAAACATTTGTTGAATGATTTCTTATCAATTCAGAAAAGGTTGTACATACACAGGCCCGGCTTTGAGCACGTCAGTGATCCGGCCTCGGGCAGCTTGGAGCCAGCCTTGATGCGGAATGGCTTGAGAACGACTTCGGCGCTGTCATGTTCATCGGACAACGTGCCATTGCCTCGGTAGAGGATACCAAACAGCAGGTCGTCACACACGATCTCCCACGCAAGCAGCATGCCGGCCTCTGACACTCGCACGGGCACCTCCACTGTCGCCTGTCGACTCACAGCCGTGTTCGCCCGCGCCACTTCCGCGGGGATCTGGTCCAAGCACTGCTGCTCTTCAGACGGCGAATGGCCGTTCGTGCTTCGGTAGTAGCGGGTAGGAACCTCTCCGCCATCTATAACCTTTGTGGAGGAAAGTTGAATATGCGTGTGAGATCCCGCTTGAGGAACGTAAGCACGAAACAGATTAGGTTAAAGTGCTGCATAGATTATGGTATGATTTGTCAATGAACCCTTGTTTAGCGCTGCGTTTTCAGCCTGTCAAAAGTTATGGGAAGCTATGCATGACAAGCATATAAAAACGATGAGAGTATCAAAAGAAGTAATTTGTTTACTATATAGCACTGTAGGAGGGTGAAGAGTAGAGAGGTAATGGTAATGATAGCACAACGCCACAAAAGATTACGCACGCTTGATCCATTACAACCTTTTACGCAAAACCAGCCCTAAGGATGAAGTATATCTCATGATTGACTGAGTGAGCTCAATTTTTTGCCAGCCTATGGGTAAATATACTTACCACAAATGAAGTTGTTATTTGTTGCACAAGAACAAAATCTTCAGCACAAACTCTAACTCATTGACGCTTAACGCGTTGTCATTATTTGTGTACTGTCAAGCTTTTATTATTAGGCAATAGTTATTTTTCGTAGAGTCCTAAGTGCGACAGACAAGAGAGTGTTATTTACACAAACTCGAGTGACACTCTGCCCAAACAGGAACACTGAAAATTTAAAATGTAAGACGGGCCTGTTTATGACCCTTGAAATCATCCGCGATTCATATCAGGACAGGTGATATAGGGGGCTGTTCGCGTTGGTAGCCAGGCTTCGGTGCGATGGAGGCCGCACAGTGTCTCCGCGGCCGCGTTTATTTTTGCCTGTACATGCAGGGACATTCATAACACGATACATAAAGTAATTGATAAATGAATGGGCTTTTGACAAGAGCAGCATATTTGAAGCTCCACCAGCCGACATATATGTTATTTTAACTTCACTTGTGCGATCAGAATGCATGAACCCTGTTCACATCTATCTATTAAGACACCAACTCGTGATCTTTTATTAAAGCCCTTTTGCATTCACATGAGCATAGGTACGATTTTATTCGGGGGGGGGGGGGGTGCAAATCCGTGCAGCATCACCGCTTTGGAAGTAGCTCGGGTGAGGAGAAAGTGCTGGTGTGGCCTAGGGGGGGGGAAGGGAGGGCTCTTTTTTGCACCCCCTTTCTGAAGCACACATGTTGTATTGATTCAAAATGTTGAGCGATCTACTGTAAAAGGAAAAGTAAAGAACCTGCCTGTACAAAAAAAAAACTACTCGTATAACGACCAGTCTTTAAATAAGAAAAGTACGGCTGCTGGAAGCTTCAATCATCGAAAGCAGAACATTACAATCTTCGATGTACAACACTTAACGTTGTTTACCACTTGCCAAAATTATGTGGCGTATATTACATATACAGGTTAAACGAGCCGTTGCCTGAATAATTACCTAAGAGGCGACCTTTCGCAAAGGAGATGTTAGCAACTTGCCACTGCACTGTGGAAGCTGCAGTTTGTCGCTGAATGTTTGACAATTGCACCGTTGTTTCCTGCCACGGGAAATACAAGTCATGCAGGAGCTTATGGAAGTAAAGAAATCTCGTTCTTGAAGCTAACTTATCCTCAAGAGTTTGTCAAAAAATAATTACTGAGCTGCGGGTTCTGTACGAGTGCTTATGACAAGGATGATGGCCGTGCACCTATAAACAAGTACGGAGTATATCAATATCGACACTTGGACCTGTGTTATTGGATTTCACGGAGACTGCATTTTTGCCTCTCACGTGGTGTGCCTCATCGATCTTTGCGCTACATGCTTTAGCTGACATGGTGCTTCGTAAATGAAACGTTGACAGTTGTCCGATTGTCCATGTTTGAGCACTATCCAGATTAGGCGTGATTATCAGTGAGAACACTAGATTGTACTATGACGTGTACGTTTATGCGCTGAGGCATTTCGCCGATGATCAGTTTTTAGACTAACGACCACTTTGCTCGCCGCTATCATTTTTCAGTGCGATTCACTTGCTTTGCTGGGCGCAGCTTCACCCAATAAACAGTTCAACTTTCGACGCTTGGGATTCTGCATCCCTCATCGTCGTGACCATGCGGCAATTCGAGCATGGCTCTGAAAGGCATTTGGGGTATCATTCAAATCAAACGGTCTGGCAAGGAACTTACCACAGAGGGGCATCGAGGGTTTCCGTCAGGGTCTGTCTGCGTGCCTCCCCAGTGCTGCGGTAGCTGGTCGGCGTTGATCTCCTCCAGCAGGGCCTTCTTCCAGGCCTGCTCGTCTGAAAATACAAAGGGGCGAAGGGCTGCAGATTACTGCGTGTTCGTGCGCTAGAGTGGCAGAACAATTTCATTCTACGTGCAGTTGAATAGTTGCGTATCGGTTGGAAGTTGGACTGTATCGATGTGTTTGTCCCAAGACAAACACATCACACGTGCAGCCAAGGAGTTAAAGCAAACCCTTTTCCTACGCAGCAGCCGTGCACCATAGTAAACACAAAAACACGAGCATACGTAGCCTACCAAAACGCAAAGGTAAACAAGACCTCTCACCAGGGGTTTAGCTAGAAATGCTTACGTGAAGGAGGATGAGAGGGAGGAAGACGTGAGCGGGAATTATTTTTTACGTGAGTTTGAACATGTTCTGCATGTGTACGTGTACGCCAAATCGAAAAATGCAGAAATTTGGGAAGTTCGAACCCCCACGTATCTCCTGAAGTTTACATTGCATGTGCAGTCAACCACACAAGTTTATGCACCACGCGAACGCGTCGCCAAAAGCCTCTTCACACTTAAGCTACGCCAACGGTGATTGACAGCACCGCAGCGCCCGAGCAGCACCTTTTCCTTACTCTACGGCCGGTGTCCTTTCATACTGGGTACAAATAATTCTCACCTTTCACGTTTTAACGCAATGCGCTTTTTATCATCTGCGTCTACGCCCTTCTCTTATCGAAAGCATTCCATTTGCATAACTGTGACCAGTCGCAATCTTCATCACAAAATGTGATAGCTAACGGAACGCCGTTCGAGGCACGTCGTGATAGCTTCGATCCTGCTACGAAAATAGAATTGTGACGGTCATACAGCCGAATAGTGCAATATAAGCCGACGAGAGTTGCAATGTGGGCTTGTTTGTGATCGACTTCAAAGAATTTTTCGTAACGCGAGGCGAAATACGGAAACAGGAAGGGATAGACGGACAGGACAGAGCAATAAATTATATATAACGCAGACAAGCGCTTCGCGTGAAAACTGCGAACTAACAATGCCCTACGTGGCAATATAAAATTGAAAGGTCAGTAAAAAAATCACGGCATATCCCCGGAGTGAAGAATGATGAGTGGGGCACCTGCCCGTTCGTTCATCGGACTCCGTCCATCCATTCGTCTGTCTGCCCGTCCGTGTCTCTGTCCGTCAGTCTGCCTGCCCGTCCGCCCGTCTGCCTGCCCGTCCGCCCGTCTGCCTGCCCGTCCGTCCGTCCGTCCGTCCGTCCGTCCGTCCGCCCGTCCGCCCGCCCGTCCGTCCGTCCGTCCGTCCGTCCGCCCCGCCCGTCCGTCCGCCCGTCCGTCCGTCCGTCTGCCCGCCCGCCCGCCCGTCCGTCCGTCCGTCCGTCCGTCCGTCTGTCTGTCTGTCCGTCCGTCTGTCTGTACGTCCATGGATATGCTGTGCTGTCTACGTGGGAGAAATGCACCACCCGAGCCTACAAGAACCTTCGCCTCTAAATATTACACCATCTACCGCTAAAGGGAACCAGGTGGACATGAGAAGCAGCAGGCGCTAACGCTTACACTGGCGATGGCGTTGACGCAAGCGCCGATCGTGGCGTTGGGCAGGAGAGAATTATGGGGAGGGGCACGCAGTGATGGATCGGTGTTTCTATACTAGAACATGTCAATCGCTGCTAACGGGCAATGAGAGACAGAAGACTCAGACTGGAAACAGAGACCCGAAGTCCGCTTCTAGTTAACGCAAACGCTGCGAATTTTTATTGTTCAACAACGCACAGGAGAAACCTTTCACCGGCACTATATTGGAGGTCAAAACCCTGTGTCAATACATGCGAGGTAGCCAGTTAAAGGTTGTGCAGAGCGAGCAGTCGGTTTTTTTTTTCGATAAAGAAACTCGCTAGAAGGCGCTGCCTGCGTTGGCGTTACGAGGCGAGAGGGGAAGCGTAGGAGAGGGGGAGCGACACGCATGCACTGTGAGGGTGGTCACACCACACACCATTTTGAGATCGACCTTAAGATGCTTCACATCTAATAACAAGAATCGTTTGCCGCTTAGCAACATGGACGACGGTAGATGGCGCAGACATGCAGTTTGGCATGCACTCGAGTGGTTCGCAAACCTTTGTAGTTGACTGTAGATGTATTACATGAACACGCAAGCATACACCAGTGGAGATGAAGGATTTTCTGCGGAATATCTCGGTACCATAAGATGCAATTTTCCTGTATTCTCACCTTTGCCGTAGAGGGCTAGCTTTCGTGCAGTAAGGTCACTCAGGAATGGCCGAATGATCTTCCAAAAGAGAGGGAAGTACCTAGGAGCTGTAAACAAAAATGAATGAAATGTAATTCCCCATGTCACAAGGCGGAAGAACAAACTGGAAGCGTTGCGATCAGAAAAAAATAATAAGTTGAATGAAGTTAAATGAATGAATACACGAAGGTTCATTTACAGACATGGTTTGACGAAGTAAACTTTAAGTAAATGGTCTGACGAAGTAAACGAAGGCACAACGAATACGACAGTCATGCGGGTAAACTCACCAGAACACATCGTGTCTTCATATGAAATCAATGAGTAAGACTACGTCAAAACGACAAGCTGAAAGGCGAAAAGTCTCTTAAAACGTTCATCACGGATGCCATTGCCATCGTTAAAATATTTGTTTCATTAAGAAATATTCCACATAATCAATCAATGAAAAAGATTGGTGAATGAGTACTTCAAATCTCAATCTTTCTTTCATGCACCATGCACTTCATACGCTTATAGAGTTTTTCTTCTAGGGTGCCTCACATAAAAAAAGTAACAGTACGACTCCTGAAACGGAGTTGCCATGAACTCTCAAGGTTCGAAATATCCAAACCCGCCTACCAGTGTGTGTTTCCACCATTTGCTAGACCGATTCCTATTTAATTACTATTAGTTGAAGGTGTACCTTATTACAGTACCAACGGCACTGGCACAACACGTACCGTTGACGACGTACGCTCTGTGAAGCCTCTCCGGGTAGTTGTCCTCGAAGGTGCACATAAGGGTTGCTAGGTAGTCGATTACTGAAAAAAGAATACAAAGGGAAACGTGAAACTTAACGCGAACCATTTTTATAAGCAACACAAAAATAAACAATACCAACTTAGCAAAAAAAAAATGAAAATACCCGAACTATGCAGGCAAGTTAATCTACATGTGTTGATAGGAATTGTGACATCAGCGCTCTTGGGAATACGTGGTGAACACCAATTGCGTTTCTCATCTATCTTGTAGCTCGTACGTGCTCACTATTTCCTGTTCTTAGCAATGTACAAAGTCGCCCTTGAATCAAAGATGCTTGAAGCACATGGTCAGCCTAAAGAGAGAGACATGTCTTAACATCTTGAGCACATATACTGAAACACGAACTGCACGAAACATTTGTGTGTGATTCGCACACGGGCCCCATGGGTGCTCGGCTGCTGGAAGCATTTCGTTTTTATTTTTCACTTTTAATTATTTAGCTTCCACACGCATACGGGTCGGAATGTCATCTTTTAATCAAACTGTAGACTTTATTTGTGAGATATGACTCTAGTAATGAAACTGACTCATTTTGGCGCCAACACAACTCAGTTGATTTGTAGGCCATATAGCTAAGTGATGGGCCAACTGGAATGCGCTCAAACGTATGTGAAAATGTCAGTAAGCGGGGGTTTAGGTATTGTGATTTCGTCCAAATGCGACAACAGGCAAGGTGAACACTGCACCCGTGATCTTGTGTAATGTCACGCGACCATGGCCATCGCCGATGATGTAGACTCCGAACATGACGCGAGATGGTTGGATTGCAAATGTCCGGTTTTGTAATTTCATGAAAGAGCATTCGTTAGTCAAGGATTTGCTGCTTCGCGCAAGCCCTTGCTATTCATAGTCTACTTTGAAGAGAAGAAAGAAGTTAGAAGCGATCGTGACCAACGCTGATGATCCACACTCGGAACGAAATACAGCCGAACCGCAAAGATCTCCCCGCAACCGTGAACTGAGTAGATAGAAAGTACTCCACTCTTACTGCACATTTAAGGCAGCATGTGCAATCAGTAACAGGAAATGGTTTCTGCGGCCGGCCACCGGAATAATCGCATCAGTGCTTCAGACTTTGCTTGTGGGTATCATTTTGCTCGACAACTTAGTCATAGCCTCCCAATGAAGTAAAACGTTCTCGCTTTACATTGTGATGCGCTGCGATTGCAAAATTCTTTGATTTGAACAAGCCCTGCCGCACTTTTTGAGCATGGTTAGAAAGTGCATGCCGATCGGTATAGAAGAGGCTTCCGAGAACACGTGAGTCAAGCATTACAGCGACAGCACGCGGCCTGGAGTTCACAATCAAATCTCAAAGTCAGCTACACAATTGCTTTCTATCATCTCGACAAATGACAGAAACAAGCGCAAAAGTCGCTCGTCGCAGCCGTCGTATCAAACATTTGCTCAATGAGCATGCATGGCGCGCTCGGTCTTTTCAAGGGCCGCGACTTGCCACGCGTGAGCCCGCGATTGCACCTAAAAGCTGCGTATTCGAACAAAAAAAGAGAAGTATGATGAAAGAGTTCTCAAGGTCACAAGTCGCACGTGACGTATTTTCTTTCCCTGTGCTTTAGCCTCCTATATAGTTTTAGGATGATATGCCCGTGCCATTCTTCCTTGTTTAGCTTCCCGCGTTTTCGCAGGAACGAGAGAAGAGAAAATGCAATCGCCCCGTGCGACAAATCTTTGTAAATCCGCTTGTACTGAACTGATTCAAAAAATTCTTGTGGCGGTGAATTCTTGAGGCAACAAGCTCCTGTAGCGATTTAATTCCATCGATAGTTAAAAAACGTTGCCGGGCCCCTTTCATACTAGCTGTCAGAATACGATGTGCGTGGAATTAGCACACTGAACTATCGCAATATTGCTATCGTGTTAAAGTAGCCTGTCTTAGTACATTATTCATCGTGTATGAACCCTGTACGAGTTTCGCGCTCATAGTTATACGCATGCCCTTGCCCTAGGATTTAGCACGAGAGGTACAACATCACGTATTTTGGTCAACGCTAAGACTTCCTTGAGATGCGACTGTGTTATTTCTTCGACGGTATTTTGACTACTATAGTATACAGCTCTATTATGTTTGTGCCCTTCCATCTAAAACTTCTGGAGGGACAGGCGGTACATCTGAAACAAAAACTTAATATATAATAACATTGATATATCGACATCTATTATGAATCATTTAACGGAATAGCATGTTGATATATCTATTATATTTTATGATATAGTGGAGGTGCTATAAGGTGGTACACTGTAAATAAGTATACTAAACATGAACACAAAATACTCTATTAGCAACTGCCACTACTATACTGTGCTGAAATTTACTGGCAGTACTACTTCCGAAAATTCAGCAGATCCCACGTACCTGGGAATCGATGTTATGCGAAGCGTGCGGACGGGAGGTGATCGTGTTGCAATTTTTTATTGAGCGATACGTCATGAAATGACACTAAACACATGTACAAATGTTGCACGCACAGACATATGTTGAAGAGTTGCAGATGTTTATATAACCAGTTGTTTGCACTTGCGCAACGAGACCAACCGGAAGATGTATTAGCAGCTCTAGAAGCTGATATGAAGCGCTGATGCTCGCGAGGATGCTGGTCCTGGACGCTGCTACATAAATACACTTCAGTGCACGGCGACCAACCACAGTTTACGTTAACCCGACGTTACGGCTGTATCAAAGGAGTACATGTGTAACGTTTACAAAATTGGGTAGGCAGCACTGCAATCACTGTTGACGTTTCACAAAGATTATCGTCTATTTGAAAAGTAGCTCCGACACATGGCATAGCTCTGTGGTAAAATGCTTCATTGCCATGCAGCATGGTTGGGTTCGATTCTAGCTGGGACCCTTTGCATTCGTTGGGTCAATGTTACTGATGCCGGGTATTTCTTAACGCCCGCGCGTTAAAATTGCCCACGTGTGTTCTCGTCCTTCCTGGGTTGATACTAAGTGTCAATCACTTGTGGCACATACGCGTATACCAGCGGAACATACCCACCCGTGAGTATGTGCCACTGTCGGGCGGGAAGTGTTCGACGGGATTCCGACATCATTCATGTCTTCACTAGCGCGTCATATTCGTCAAACGATCTTACTCTAACATGCTAATTTCTATTCACGCCACGTTGAGAGGGTGACCACGAGAGCACCAAAACGTAAGCGGATAGATAGATAGATAGACAGATATATAGATAGATAGATAGATAGATAGATAGATAGATAGATATATAGATAGATAGATAGATACGCTCAAAGTCACCGAAGTTCGCTAAGAAATGTTTCGCATTTAAAATTTCAAGTAGACTAAGTAACCCTACATCATTCTGTCATACCATGCATGATGCCGTAGATGAAAATGAAACTTTAAAACAGGAAATTAGCATTTCATCACCTTGTGTCAGCTCACGCGGCTGAAAGTGGTGCAGTACCATTACAACAAGAAGGGAATACGATCGAGGGTTCACTCTTGTTCTACACACGACTACATAAATCCAGCAGATAACGAAGCCAATGAGAGCACACAGCGAGTTATCCCTATTTTTTACTTGAGGCAAAAAATTATAAGGTAAGTAAATGAATGTGCAAGACGAAACAATTCTGCGGGTTAATCTAGCGCCAACGTAGTTCTTTTGTAGGTCTTGGTGTAGTTCCAAGTCCCGTGCTCAATCATGAGCTAATGTGACCATTGTGTAATTATAAATCCAACACTATACTGTGAAACCTGAAGAAGTGCGTTGCGTGGGCCAACCCAGCGAGTCTTTTTTTTTTACAATAGCTCCACTGCCGAGGCGATGACGCCCTCTGTCGCAATGTGCGGTTATTGCCCAGACACTTCAGAAGTGTATTTCGCAACTTCAAGTAATTTGTCGCGATTATTTCTTGGTTGTTTCTGTGATTAATATTATTTTAGACCTCACTCATTTATTTAGTTCTGGTTTCGCGCAATGTTAGTCTTGGTTTATACTTTCATTGACTATTGAGCACTGCGTGACCACGTGGCGTGAGATGGTGGATGGCAAGCCGGGCCTCTAAATTGCTCCACACTTGATATAACTTGCCGCTCGTGGAAGTGAAACCCACAACGTCCACGTACACGTGTGGTGCACTACTAATGTGCTGCGTAGGCTGTTGCTTTACTGTCGACTTTCTTGGCTATTTATATGGATTTATGTATTCTAGGGAGTGTTAGCCAGCGCAACCCCTGGTGACAGTTGCAAACATTATTTTTTCCCTGATGGCGTCACGAGTTATGCGAACTTTAAAGTCTTTGGACGCAGTGTAAAGTCATCTAGCCGACCGCGTTCAAGACCCTTTTTACGAAATTGATTGCTGAGTGAGTTTAATGTGTATTCTTTCTCCCGAAATTACTGCCACTTTAAGTGAAGACTGCAGTGCTCACGAGAGTACCATGGATTACAAAACATGATTCGTGAACGTTGCTCACCTGATCTCGAAGCCAACGTAGAAAGAGCGAAACCATCGAAGTCGAATATGTACGTGATCGTCTCAATGGGTTTCTCCAGCTGAAAGTATGAATAAATACCGTATATAGGGTGAGGGTCGTAATTAAAGGAGCCCCAATAAATTAAGCACATGTTAAACTCATTCAGATTGTCTAAACAAAAAATTATTATACAACTACAAATCAAACTACAACGAATTACAGCAATAATGCTGTAAAAGCTGAATTCCGGGGTTTCGCTTGTCAAAATCACTATACGTTTATGAGGGGCACAGTAGTGGGGATGTGTATTAATTTCAACCACCCTGGATTTTTAACGTAGTACAAAATGGAAATGCATGAATGGATTTTCGCTTCGTCATCATCAAAAGAAGGCTGTGTAACCAAGAATCCAACTCGCATCCTCAAGTTTAGCGAAGCGACACCTTAGCCACTAAGCAAAGACGATAGGTGGGCCTATCACAAAAAGTCATGTGACACATAAAAGGTCTATTTACATTTATGAGGTTGGAGAAAAGATCCTTCTAGGTAACTGCGAATATCGGTATCCGCTACAAATGACACCACAAACGTAGTTAGACTTTCAAGAGCAGAGCAGAGAAGTAAAAACTGTAATTCAATGCGAGCTTTTGCACCGCAAGCGAAAAAACGAGTGACACGAGAACATACGGCTTTTTTTTTTTTATTCATATAATGTCAACCTTGGTGCACAAATCAGGCTCTGACTAAGGGCTTGAAATGGTTGAACGTACAACCCGGTGATGTTCCGTGCAGGGAATTTTCCCTTTTTCGGGAAGTTTTCGCCTGTAACGTTAAACCAAAGGGGAAAAGGGAATCTTCGCGACATTGCAGGGAATTTCAGGAATAGTAAAAGTCTTCTATGCCAACCGATAATTAGTGGTCACAGTGCGCCTTCATCAGATGCAATCGGTTCTGAAGCATGCACCACGCAAGCATGGCCTTTGAGATTTGTTTCTGATAGTTACGCGGAGCAATTTCTAGTTTGTGTACTAACAGTATATAAATCACTAAAGTCATGATTTTGTTGTGTGGCCGTGAAGGGGCTTGTCATGATGTAACAAGTCGCCAGTGCGTGAGACACGTGTAAACATTGTATGTGTGGGCGCGGATGGGGCGGAAATTAGTACTGTGGTGCAGAATGTTTTGCTGCAAATTCCTTCAATGTTTGCCGAAAAACAACCCAGAAATAGAGAATTTTTATGTCTCTGAAAGGGAAATCTTTGGCGTAATACGGAACATTCCTGCTGCAACTCCGCGTGTTACTTGTTAAAAAATAACACCTGTTGTCGCCTGGTAGAGCTGTGTGTGGTGTAACAATACACAATACTTGGTGTAAGCAGATAGAACCCTTCCGGCAGAAAAAAAAAAACTGTGTCGAAGGAAACGTCTACGTTTAGTACGTACTAGAAGAGGACAGAACTACACACAATTTTCAATTTGCCTTATTTTAACTGCTGCACAGAAGTAAAATTAACATTAAAAACAAATGTTCCACTGTGCAATTGATATGTACATTTTCTTACGGAAAGGATGAATGGGAGAGGCTGGTGCTTTCATAATCGCATTGACAAATTTAGGAATAAAACAGACAAGTTCATCAATGAAAATGACAAGAGTGGCACATAATGTCATTCAGCAGGACACAAGATGTGAAAATACAGCGCAATCGAGCAGCTAGGACATGAGCCACATGTAGTCGAACACAAGTCTGGATCAGCAAATTAACTTACATATATACGTGAAAACACAGACATTTGGTATGGCTTGATATACACAGAAAAACACACTACAAACAGTAATTGTCTAAAAATTGCGTTGATTATTTAATGATATATTTTTTTGCCGATAAACTGCAATAGATGACCAGCCTGTCGGCGAGAATATTCCGCGTGTGTTCCTCCTGCCCTGTCGTTTGCGCTGGTAAGCACTCTTTATCATGTTATACCAACACGCCCAATCCTACTGTCTCTTCCAATGTTCCCTTTCTTGAGGCTAGCAACTGAAACGCCGCGCACAAAATACACCGTCTGCACGTGATGCGACATTTATACAGATTTGCTTGTTTTTAAATATCCCTCGTAATGCATTTCTCTACAGCTCGTGTGATGAATTCGTAGCGGCCTTAACTTGCCATTTTCAAGGCATAACGCCGATTGGCTAGTCACCAGAAAGAAATGTATACCACATCTTTCAAACCACACGGATGCAACAACCACTCACTTTCTTGCACTGCCGCTTGATATCTTCCTCCACATCCTCGAACTGCCGGACGACATGCCGCATCACGTCGTCGATGCTGACGCTGTTCAGCAGACCTGAAATGAGGTCACGTCAAATATTTTTGATGTTCACTCGCATACCAGAAAAAAAAGAACAAGAAAAATCAACGAGGCATCTCTCTAGAAGTGGCGAGCCTCAATTCAGTGCAAAGCTGAAGGACCTGCTTCGTTCTCTTCACTTTTCTCTTACTTTCTTGCTTTTTTCTATCTCTTCGATTTTTATAGTTTATTGTTCTTGTTTATTTGTACTTCTGTGCTTATCTCTCTACTTGTTCCTCGCTCTTTTTATCATTCCTTCCCTATCTCTCTCTAATTATAACTTCCCCCTTCTTCCCATCTTTGCCTTCTCTGTCTCTCTCGTTCGGTTTCTTTCTATCATTTTTTCCCCACTCTCTGTACTCGTCGTCTTGCAAGCCAAAGTTACTGCATCCCACCCCGGACACATCGGCGCACGTGTTCTGTGGGCAAATTTGAAGATAAAAAAAAGAAGAGAAGGAAGAGAGTGCGTGCCGCTTCACGTTGATGATAGCTTTCTGCTCGCTCTGCAGTAACGACTGCCTGTCAGCTTAAAGAGCAGCGTTGTCAAAAGAAGATCACTGCATATATACCCAAGAGGAACGGTCATGTGGCCAAACCTTAGGCTATGCACCGACAACACAAGTCAAGATCGTACCAACGTTAGCAAAAATTAGGTATCACTAGCCGGCTTAGTCAATGCTAGCGAACATTCTTAGCAAGTCATTGTATTAGGCGTCTACGAGGTCCTCGTCTCTCAATCTAGTAACAGCTTGCCAATGGAGGTTGGCTTGCCAGCTAGGTAATTTTCTTGTTTATACATCGCCCCATTTATAGCTTTATGAGATGACTTTTTAGACCGTCCGAGTTGTTTTGGTCAGGAATATTTTAAGCAGTTTACACTCGGCTATAGCTTTGTTTATTTACACTGTATATACTAATTCATATGCAAACGACTAAAATTGACATCATAATAGCCTTAAATTTTTATAGCATTCCTAGATTCTACGAATATCCGAATTGAACATGTGCACACTTAGAAACCCAAGCAAATGTATCCGTGCAGATCAGGTTTTCGAAGACGCATGGTTGTGTTTAAAAGCACGTGCTTGAGAGCAGAACCTAAAAGTGACCTAGCGTCCAGTGAATTGATGGATTAGCTTGGTACCACAGCTCGGACATCCGTACCTTTGAGATCACAGCTGCCGAAAGGGATGATGGACACCGGTCGGCCCTCGCGGTCGTAGCCCGTGAAGCCACCAGGGTAGTACTTGCGCAACACCTGCGCATGGAATGAACAATGCAGTGTAACCGATGTAAAGCTAATGAAGAGATGTGATAGATACTGAATGAAGCTAGAAAGGGCGTGTCATACTGGCATCATCAAACTGCGAGCTGATCAATGCTCAGTGACAGTATGTGTACACTTATTGCCATGGATGCTGGGTAAGTTTATGCTGACTCGGACGTATCAAACAAATGAGACGCACCTAGGAAACGAGCAAACAATACACAGAAATACTGCGGGGCTGAAACGAAGATAACACTATCACGACAATGCCGTCAATAAACACAGTATATGTTGTGTTATGAACGCCACAGTTTTAGGTCTCTTAACCACGCTATGATTGTGAGGGAAGCCATAGTGGAGCACTCCGGAAATTTCAACTTTCTGGGGTTTTCTTAATATGCACCTAAATATAGGTTCACGAGCCTCTAGCATTTTCTATGCCTTCATCAAAATGCGGCCACCGCGGCCAAGATTCAATCCCGTGGTCAGCAGTCATAAACAGTAGCCATAAAAACCAGACCACCGCGGCGGGTGATATCTCTTATCATTCTGTAAACTGCCGCATTTACGGATCACAGTACAAGAACTCAAGATTGGTATTTGAGTGATCTCGTAGTTGCTTCCGATGCGTTAATTAAACGTGAGTTACATAATGACAACTACTCGATTCACTACATAAACCAAACAAAGACCCTTCATTTCCTCTTTTTCATGCGATCAGATCCATTTGAAGTGGTTTCCCGAACACATTGGCATAACCGAAAATCAAGAAGGCAACATAATAGCTGTTGCGAAGCAGAAGTTGGATCAGTTGTCGTCGTATCTTTATATACACGATGCCAAAATGGTCCTTAAGGGTCTGCCGCACAGGTTATCGGTTACCAGTGAGCAACCAAAATCGCGTCTTTTGTATTACAGGGATGCCCTTCGTTACGCTGTTCATGAAACTGACACACCCTTACATCGTCCTAAATTCAAGCAGTACAGGCGTTCAGGGAGGCTTCGACAGTTGGAAAGTCTTTGAAAAGAGGGCATCACTGGTGCGAACGTTTTGAAAAGTGTAGATGCCATCGCCAAAGATGCCATCGCAAATCTATACTTGGCGAAGCCATGGCTCCAGCGAAAGGCACGCTGAAAGTTGCTTTCAAGGACTGTCGCTTAGTCTTGTGACCCTTTAAGAAGTACAAAACAACACTCGTCGATTGAAAAGAGACAGTCGGTGTTTCTATGTGCCGCGAAAAAGAGGCGATTTGCGCCTTCTTAAGTCAATCATAACGTAGTGCAGCATAAAAAAACAAACCACAAACGAGCGCTGCGTCCTCGTTCTCTCACTCGTTTGTTGTCTGTTTTGTTTTTGCGCTGCACTACATTATGATTGATTTGTTCCAACTGGCCCAACAAGCAATATTGCCTTCTGAAGAATGAATGTTACGTGTACTACACATAAACAACCTCCGAAAAATGATTCATCGGTACGGGCTCTGGTCTCCCGATAGGAACGTCTGCCAGCATGTGTGAGGCACTTCCTATTTACATTCTACTTATTCGTTTCTATCGTTTCTATCGGTCACCTCCCATCTTGATTTTTGAAGAAAGTTAGTGCTACGGCTGGGTATAGTGCACTTTCACCGACGTGCTGTGTACGTCGGTTAATAATGTGCGATAAGATAATGCGAAGGCGCCAGATACCCTACTTTTCAATACGAGGCACGAAAAGCAACAACAATAGTCAAACGAAATTGACGCTGTTGCAGAAATATCGATTTTCTCACCTCTGGTGATTCCGGCCATGTCATGACGTCATCGGTGCCAAAACTGCTTCCTCCATTCGACATGCTGCAAGAGAAGAAATGGCACATTCGTTTTATTCTCTCTACCTTTCTGTAAAGAAATTCTCTCTCTCTCTCTCTCTCGTTTTATTCTCTCACGCAATAAAAGACTACCATTAATAAAACGTGACTGATATCAAATTTGGATGCTTGAATATACTGCAAAGCTTTCCTCAATGCTTTGCTGAGCTGGTTGGTCAGACGTTATTGCGCATGACGGTGCGCTGAGCAATTGGGAAAGACCAACACATGAAGAAAGGTGCTCACGTGAAAGCAAATTCATCTGTGATACATTACTTCAGCAGTAATGCTAAGTCAACAGTGTGTATTAAAACAGTAGGCGAACTCACTCGGACTCGCACAGACTCGGATCGAGCCGTGAGTTTGTGCGAGTCCGGGCGAGTTAGAGTTCGAGTGAGTCCGGTTGAAGAACTTTTCATGAGTGCAAGTCCGAGTGAGTCCGGCTCGGGAAAATTTTGATGAGTGTGAGACATAAGTGAGGCCCAGAATTTGCAACGATCTATGTCTACTAATGCTTAAACTATTAGCACGACAACATGAACAAGATGGTGGCCAGAAAGATGTCGAACTTAGTTCAACCGTGGGGTCCTTATAGTGGTCGTAACTTGATGATAGTACCGCAAAAAGAAAAAAAAAAACTAGACAAAGGGTGCTTGAGGCAGCGCACTAAAGCTGCAGGGCTGAGAAACAGCGATTCCTGATTAATCATGTGCCTAGAAATTATTGCTACACTGATCCTGAATCCGAATGTGCGCTAATGTTGTCAGGGTCAGCGAGTTCGCTTCCGGTTTTTGTTATCTGTGCCCGTGGCTGTTCTTGTACATCGTCGCGTTCGAAGAGTGCGATCAGTCGTATTGGCTGTAGTATGCAGGCACATGGAAGGACCTGTGCGGCCCCCCCTATATACCTTAAGCTATGGGGATTCCCACTTGGGACACGCATCTAGGCATACGTAACACTAAACACTGGAGACAGTTGCAGATAGCTTGCACGTGTATACGAATAGATGGTCGAAGATTGCGAACTTACCGCTCTCAGCATCTGTTCGGCTTTGTTGAGGTTGAAATCCCGAGCTGCGGAACGGGAAGCAAACAGCCGTTTCACATGAAGTTCAACACAGGGTCTAAAAACTCATGTTTTTACGTGGAAAGCTTTCGTTCTGACCACGACGCACGCTGTATATAGAGGGCGTCTACAGATTTTGAAACCCTCGGCTCCTTTAACGTTCACTAATACGGAACGTTTGAAATTAACTCCCATTGTCAAGTAGTGCAAGGCAATGCCCATCAAGCTGTTTTTTTCATGCCAGCAACGCGCCAGATAAATTTTGTTCAGGTTTGTCATTTATAAATTGTTTCGCTGCATTAGTTGGAAGTTCGCTTCGAAATCTGTTTTCATCGTTCGTAGCTTCTTGACTTGAGCGCAAATTCAAATAGAGAGGAATTTAAAGAACGAAGCTCCTTAAACCGTGGGTCGTTGCGTTCCCAACGTATGTAGGAGTAGTAGTAGTAGGTAGCCACCTCTCGTTTAGTCCTTGAAATGTTTCTAGAGGGCGGTATTTTCATATGATGAATATATGATAAAAAGTTGTGAAATGGCAGTAATTGAAGTGTTCGCTACATGGACGGACGGATGAACGGACGTATGGACACATGCATGGACGGACAGACAGATGCATGAACGGACAGATGGACGGACGGACGGACAAATGGTAGCAACAACAAACGGACGGACGGAAGCACGGACGAACTGACGGACGCTTTGTTCCACTCATCACCATGAACTCTGTGGATATGCTGCGGTTTTTTTTTTTCGCACTCCGGTTGAATCGACATGCGTCAAAACAACTGGTAATAAAGGATACGCCTTCGCGAATGCAGTGCCTGTATGTTACCAAGATAGGCAACAATATAAATGAGCCACGAAGTTTATTAGGTGTATTCATAGCAGCAATGTGAAGCCAATTTAGCGTTCAAAAGTTTTCGAAGGATAAAGAATGAACGTTGTCCTGTAAAAAAAAAAAAAACTATCGTCTTTAAAAATGAGAATCTGCTCGGTTAAAACTATAACCTGATTCCATCTGGTTCACATTCAACCGAAAGATTTTCAGAACCAAAACCTCGCACCTTCAAGAAAGCCGTTTACGATAGCCACACAGGTAAACACAGTTCTTTTTGCTTCTCTACATAACGCTGTCGAAGTCTGTGAGAAATCAGTTGCAAGAAAAATGTCCGAACAACAAGTTAAGTAAAGGACTACCTCACTTTTAGTTTGCAAATAAACGTAGGAACCGTGATTTCATCGGGGTAAATTCCTCGCTTAAATCGACAAGAAACTGGTGAAAAAAAATGCAGTATATTGACACTGTGTGCCCACCTCTCAGCCATCGGAGAAGGTAGCGGTCATCGTGGTCAGGCTTCAGAACATCTGCAACTGCCTTCCTGAACTGTAAATAAAAAAAAATAACATTGGCTCAATCAACGTGCTACGATAATATTACGTCACTACGTAATCTGAAAAATACGTGTCGCATACCAGGAACACTAATGGATAGCGCCCGATTATAGATGCATGACGGCAGTGATAATGAAACTAACATTTCTAGATTGCAAGTTCGTGACCCGTTGGAGGGGTCACTACCAGACCAAGTGCGTGATGTCTGTTTCAATTTCCTTGCAATCGCTCAATATAAATGCTTGTGGTTCTGAACATCTTAAACGTTGGACGCTTAAGAACGTTGGGCGTTTTTTTTGTGTGACTATAGGTTTGATCAAGCTGAGCAAGTTGGGCTGACTACCTAGCATACATCTGCAACGCACTTCATCGCGTTTCATGGTCTTATCAGAAAATTAAACTATGGAGGCAGAACCTTGGAAAAATGAATGTGGTATCGCGGTACTGCATTCAGAAAAGGCATTATGCAATAATTTTAACTGATCCCTGCGACAAAATGTGCCACCTCCGCTTCTGGGCAACGGAAAAATAAAGGAACTTGTCCTTCACATTTGGATATGTTACGAGCTATTGTCTTAAAAACTTGGGATCGCGCTTGAGCGTTGGTTTCAAGAGCTGAAGCGATATATAGCGTAATAGAGCCCCGTTCCCGCCCGCCTTCTCATACCCTTGTTACATAAGCAGTATAAACAGTGGTTACGCGTAACGGAGGTTAGTGTAACCACGGTGACGTGTAACTGGGGGACTCACCCTTCGCGCGCGAAAAGCCCTGCGTAATTACAAGGGCATTATGCAATATTAGTGCACAATGTGATGAAAAGCATAAAAGCAAAATAAGCGTAATGTATCGGTACCGAAAACCACATTTTTCCCGCAATCTTATCACACGTGAAACGAAGAAAAAAAATTCCATAACAACAAACGCCACGAATATGACAAAAAGTTATGTGACGAACTTTCCACCTTTTTCGGCGGCGAAGTATCACGTCACATGGCAATGAGGCATGATCTTCCTGCTCAATTGTACATCAGAAGTACGGCCACAAAGTACTCTAGTACAATTGATCGTTTTTGTTGCGGGGTATCGGATAATACTACAGAAACACCCGCGTTTACTGTAAAATAAGCGTCCTCACATGGGCCCAAAAATGCATGAGACATGGGCTGCCGTTATGGTAAAAGCAAATGCAGCTGTACTTTAAGATCCCACGTGCACAGTTCTCTCACTTCCCCGCACTGCTCAGCAAGTAAGTGTAAGCCGCGCTTGCACGAAACCGACAGGCACACCCTATAGAGAAAGTTAGAAACTAGAGTTGACAATGTCCCGTTGATAAACTATGAAAGCATGTTACTGTCTCAGTCTTTTGTGAATTTTGATATATCACTCCCATTGCCAGAGATTGTCAATGGAAGCAATATCTTGTTATCAGTAAATAGTTTGAAACGACGTCAGGAGATATTGAGTGCGTGCTGCAGTTAACGTGATCTCGCGTTGTAACAGGTTAAGTAATAATTTTACATAGCTCTCAGAATAGATACGTCTCTGCACTTTTCATTTCAGCTACCTCATTTGAGTTGAAGGTCTTTGACGCGAGCGTAACAGCAGCGCCGCTGCCCTCGCATTCGGTCTCTTTTTATTTTGCGCGCACATGCGTTCACATGAGCCTCCAGAGGGCGTTCACTCCACTCCTAACACAACGGTTCTCCACAGCGCAGCGTAATATGACTCGTCCAAATAAGTTAGCATCAACACGTTTATAGCTTGCATAAAAAAAAACATCACTCGTGTGCAATAGTATGATTCTGCCTTGGTCAAGCATGGCATAGAAGCTGCCCTTTTCCAAGCTGTGAGACTGGGAAGATTCACTTAGAATCCTTCCGCCAAGTACAAGACCACGCGCAAACGTCCGTCACATAATCCGTGGTTGTTTGCGGCCGCACTACGCGGAAGTTATTTGACCATGTATATACGTTTTGTCGGCGAGCGGAAACCGGTTCTATACCGCTGCATCGCCATCGAGTGCGGAATCATTTAGAGGTCAGGAGCTTGGCAGAGTAGACGGCGGCATAATCCCGAGTCTCCGAGGGATATACGAACGTGTGATGCCGTGATTACGCATGACGCCATGTTTAGCCGTTAGAGTGACCTCGCGTCGAAGGCCAACCGCTAGATTCTATCGGCATTCTACTGTCGTATTCTCACTGAAGTTGCCGGAAGCGACTTCGGCCGTATTCGCCTGTCTTCAGCTCTAGCATTTGTGATTAAAATGAGCGATACGCAACCCATCGATTATTGTATTTATTTTGCGGTTACTGGCATAAATGAAGTCACTCAATCGTCCATCGATCAACCTAACGAAACCTTGGCGCGTGAAGGTATCGCGTGCGCAAATGATAAAATCGGCGTTTAAAGCTGCAAAACAAAACAAGAAACGGTTATGTGAGAGGCCATGACAGCCGCGCCTTTCGGTGCCGGCGCTTCCTCAGCGAAGATCTCACGACGTATTTGGAAAGTCATCCAATGATGCCGTTGGAGTTGTACTGAAACTTTCGCATCATAAAGTGGCTTCCGAGAAATCAATGAATATGAAGGGGAAAGACAATACGGCCAATATTATTGAGCTAAAAGTTTGTACGCTCAACATTTTGACGCTGAAATAATGCAGCAGAATCTGTAACAAGCACAGTAAATTGAAATCCAAGTACAGCAGGGGAGAAGAAACTAGCTATTCATATTTGACTGCTGTGATGATTTAAATATACCTTCGTACCTTCGCTATCTTCCTTCAAACATCGGGCAACTCACGTGCCTTCAATTATTTCAAACTATCCTTTCCTATATCGCTTCGTGAGAAATCATGGAGCTGTCTAAACGTGGTTATTTCTTGTTTCTTGCTGCATAATCATATTTGTTCCATTTGTAACTTTTTCAAATAATTCGCAGGGTCCGAGTTATTGCGGAGCCACGACATCACTGAAAGGTTCTTGCGACAGGTGCTATCTTATGTTACAAACAAGGTTTATAGGCAGCATCAAGAGTTTTTCAAAAAAACTCTTTTGGTTCGGTGTGAGTGAGTATCAGTACGAAAAAGTGCAAATCATGATACGATATCAACATTTATAGTTGTGTTTATTTATTTAGTATTTGTAACGTACTGTACTCTGAGGGCCAATACGGTGTTGTACATAAATGCTCACGAGTTTATAATTTGCCTCATCAAAGAATATTCCTTCAGCTAATGTCGAATCTCAGCGCTTTACAAACAAATTATATTTTTAATACCTTGCATAAAAAACACATCTTGGTATTCTAGATCATTCGATACGATGAGAATACATCATAAGCATTCTTTAGAAATCCCTATGGTACTCTTGATGAGCCTCGCGTTATTTCTTAGCGACAAAATTGGACGGCAGCAACAAAAAAAAAGTGCTCTAGCTTTTTTTTTTACTAACAACAACACACTGGGTACTAAGAGCATAAACGGCAAACCAAAAAATACAAAGACGTGTATCAAGAAAACCTTGGCTCTGACGTGCTCTTCGATGTCGAAGGACGACGCAAAGAAATGGGCCGTCGTGAAGACATACAAAGCCCCCATGAATGCACGCGCATATATCGATCCGCTTGCCTAGCGTTATCTGTAAAGTAGCAACGATCTCGAACGCCAATTCGGGTGGCTGGCCTCGGTGCTCCGGCACTCAAAGCGCGGCGTCACCTTGGCCTTCTTGGCGTCACGTCCTTGACCGTGGGCTCGCATTCGCGAGCCATCATCGTGTTCGTTGGTACAACGCAATGCTGGCTCGCGCTGGCTTACTTTGAATACGCAACTGCTGCGCAGAAATTACAGCCCGGGAAATGCCGACGTCGAACTGTAGGTTTAGTTGGCATTTCACTAGTATGTAAAAGGTTCGTATACGTTCAAAAAACGTTCGGAGGTGAAACTATGATCTTTCGCAACCTAAGAATAAATGTGAGCTCTGCTTCCAAGCGCCACGGTATTAGGCAGAAGATATTTGTACCTATGTCACATCCACTTACATTACCTCACTTACACAACACATAGTAATATCTGATGGTTAACGTCCCCAAAGCGCGGTGCGATTATGAGGCACGCCGTATTGGAGGGCTCCAGAAATTTCGAACTTAAAGGGATACTGAACAATACTGTTGCCCGCAACTTTTCAAGCAAATTGAAATACTGGGTGATGACACCGAAAAATACCACTTTCATTTTAAGCAGAAACTTGAGGAACAAAATAAATTTAATGCATTTTCCTCAAACTGCTGCATTTAGCAGCCGCGTCGTGAAATAGAAGTAGTGCAGTATAAAAATGAAGAAAAAACTGTAAAAGGGGTGTCTTTTTGTCCCACAGAAATAATCATCATCCGGCTTGCTTGCGCTTCCTTTCTCGAAAATTCGACGCTTGCCACTTTCTTATTAAGACAGCTATGTCACGCTGATGTCGTTCGTGACCCCAAAGTACCGGATGCGGGGCGACAGCGCAAGAGAAAAAAATCGGTAGGTCTCCAGTGATGATTTCGTAAGCATTCAGATTTTCCGCATGTTCCACTCTCTTTCCTTCATCTTCTTAACCAATGTTTTCTTTTGGCTTGGTATTCTGCTGTTGTCAGAATACTTGCTTGACAATTTGACAGGTTGCATCATCCATTTATTATCGACATTCTTCATGTAGAAATAGTCCCGCCATGTGAGTTCCCTCGCACGTCAGAGCGCGCTCCTCCTCTGCACTCACTCTGCGCTACTCCGCCCGCACCACTTGCCCCGGTTGCTAGGGGCGAGGATAAGCGCACGCGCCCGCCGCTGTGGTTATGAAACAGGGAGGGAGAGCGGAGGAGAACAAATGCTGGCGCGCGGACACCGACAGACGCCTGACATGTCTCGACTAAGAAATGCATTCGTATTTCAAAATGGGGTATCCGGGGAGTAGTTCTGCTACACAACAATCATCGTCATCTGACTTTCTCGCGTTTCCTTTCTTGAAAACCTGGCACTGGGCCCTTCCTGTCCATAATACTATGTCACACTAATAAAGCGCGTGCCGTTCATGACCGCGAACGGCAGGAACCGTTGTGATAACGCGAGGTAAGTACTCGAAGTAGTTAATGGTTATTGTTGTGTGATTGATTGATATGAGGGTTTAACGTCTCAAAACCACCATATGATTATGAGAGACGCCGTAGTGGAGGGCGCCGGAAATTTCGACCACCTGGGGTTCTTTGACGTGTACCCAAATCTTAACACACTGGTTTACAGCATTTCCGCCTCTATCGGAAATGCAGCAGCCCCAGCCGGGATTTGATCCCGCGACCTGCGGATTAGTAGCCGAGTCCCTTTGCCACTAGACCACCGACGAGGGGCTATTGTGTGGGAAAACACTCCCAAATACTTGATTTTTTATAGTGTTGTAAGGCATCAGCGCTTTTGGGAAGGGGGAGAGAGGGATGAAAAGAGATGTGGAAAAAGTGAAGAGGAAAGGAACACGTGCACCATGCCGCACGTGCATGCGCTTCTGCGATTGTAACGTCACGGCTCCCGTTCGCAAGTATGGACCGCTACGCCCAAAACAACCCACTAAAAATGCACACAAGCATTCAGAAATACGTGAATTTAGCCCTGTTTAAGAGAGCAGCATGTCTGCTGGAGTAGAAGTTGAAATGTTTTCGGAAGTTTTGGTGTTTGTGAAACAAACGTTCGACGACCTTGTATGATGTACTTACCTAGGAAAACATCAGCTGTCCCAATTTCAATATGCAGAATAAAATAGTTTGGGTTCACAAAGGGAAAGTTTATTCAACCAGTATAGACGCAAAACACCTGAGACACTTACACACTAAACACTTCAATATCAGGTTAGTATAGTTTATACAAACGTTAGCCAACACAATTTTACATACCTTGTATAATACACTGTCCACTGAAATGACATATTAAAAAAGAAATATTAACCTTTTAAAGAACTGAAGAGAGAGAGGAGAGAGAAGACAAGGTGGAGGGTGGGGAGGTTGAGCGGCATAGTGAGTTGGAGCATAAAGTTTCCTATAAGTACAGTAGAGAGAACTCTGGCGCTAGTGCCTATGGGAGCTGCAAACGCATGGCGCTTCAGCGAGCATGGGAATGATGGGTAGTACACAGTTGTTGACTAATTTTCCTACTTTCGTCTCCGGTTGACTTCACGTGGCTTGAAGTTGATTTGTCACGAAAAATAAAAAATTAGAAAATATTTACTAGTTGCGCTTCACCACCTCCATTTTTATAGCTTACCATTTCAAATCAGGTCACGAAGTTCAAAAACGGTTCGTTCTTTCCTTCAAAACAAAACTGAAACACAGCAATAAACAAAGCCACAAGTGTCATTCGAGACCTGAAAGTACGAAGACTAGGCAAATCCGTGTACTACGCATCATTCCCATGGTCGCTGAACGATCGCAGCACCAGAGTCTCCTCACGTTAATGTCAGGAAACATATATTCGAAGGAATGACTTATTTCTTTCCTTTACCTCAGTATGGCGCTACTAACCGGAAAAGTCCAAATTTTTCCTGTGTTCAGAATAAATTGTGAACGCTTTAGATTACTATACGCGCTTTGCTATGGAGAGCCCAAAGCTGCTCCAGTACCGTGAATCAAAACAGAGTCCTTCATACGAAACAAATGTGTTTATGTTCGAACGATCTAGAGACATTGCATTATACTTTAAGGTGTCCCGCTAAGAAACTGTGGTGTGTGAGTATTTGATACTCTACTTATCAGAGAGCAAAAAGTGTGTCCCAAGTACAAATACTCTGTTTTAAAAACAAGTTAGCGATTTAGAGTTGTTGGTTCTCGACTATGGGAGAGCATAAAGCCGTCCCATGGGCTCACACTTGATGAGGCCGCGTCGACTCTGAATATCTGAAGCCATTTTAGACTGATCGATTCGGAGCGCTTTTGGGAGAGACAGGTTGCGTCGTCTCCTATTTTCTTCAGCCTCTCTTTCTCTCTCTCCCAAGAAAGCGTTCTAGAGCGCTCTGAAACAGCCAGTAAAAAGTAAAAAATAGAAAAAAAATTGTTGACGATTTTGAGTACTCGGTACTTACATGGGAGAACTAATGAAGTACCGTAAGCCTCACACTTCATGAGGCCTGCGTGTTCAGAAAAAGTGGCGCGGGGGGTAGTTTAGAGAAGTGGTTAAACAATTTTGAGTAATTGGTACTCTACTATGGGACCGCCATAAGCCGTCCCTACGCTTCGTCATTGAGACGAGATGAATAGAATTTGTT
>WOVY01006708.1:0-22953 GCA_013436015.1 Rhipicephalus annulatus
GTCCTTCAATGCTTTTCTGGTCACGAAACTCCGGCCGAAGTTTCATTCAGGGACAAAGCTGCCGCTAGGATCGCCCCTGTTAGCGTGAGGCTTCGCCGGCGGCCGGCGACGCTTGCGGGCCGGCTGTTTCTCCGTCGGCAATGCGCCTAATTTCATCTGCTCTTCATTTCCACCTGTGAAAACGCGACCTGTAAAAACGCGAGCGAAGTGTGCGTGTTTTTGATTCAGTTGACGCTTAGCTTAGCTGTGAAATAGAGGCAGGCCACGCGTGTTACTGAGTCGTATATGTTGCAGCGTTCGTCGTTGCGGTAGTCACGGCCGCTACGTTCTCGATTTGAGAAGGAGGACATCTGGCGTTTTCGATTTTTGAGTAGTCTTTGCAGTTTCCTGCATTTGAGTTAACTAGCACCAGATTTAAATCGGTATATGCAGCCCTGGGCGACATGCTGCGCTTAGCAAATAGGTGTGCAAACGTACAGCACGTTGGGTTAGCGCTGTGTCTGCGCGATTTTATAGCGCGCTAATAATGTACAAAAATAACCTAGGTTTGGAAAGTGAGCATCAACATGATGAAGAAAAACGCTCACGAAATGGAAGCAGCATAATGAGCGCGCGTAGGAGTAAATGCTACACACTTGAGCGACTTTCCCGGCTGTCAACATAGGTATAGGGTGTCAACAGAAAAACTCGTATGGTCAGTGTCTGACACACTCGTCCCACCAAAACGACAAGTTAATTGATTACTTGGTTATGAGGTTTAACGCGCTGACGCTATGCAGGCAATCGGGCGCGCGCCGTAGTGTAGCTCTCCGGAATAATTTTAACCACCCAGGTATCTTTAACATGCGCGGGAATCTCTAAAACACAGGCATTTTCTCTTTTCGCCTCCATCAGAAAAGCGGCTGGGAACCCGCGTCCTTGGGCTCATCATCATCAGCACAGCGCCCTAGCCCCTGAGCCACCGCGGCGGGGACACTAAAAAAATTAAAAAAGAAATACAGGCAAAGCTAGCCATGCTCCGCTTGCAAATTCAAAATACCTGATTGAATAATCAAAATGTCGCCGCCGTGGATTTTGGTTCCGCCACACAGATGACAGTAACCTGACTGGCTACTTGCTGATCGTCGCAGGCAGCTGCCAAGCGCATGCAAATGACTATAAAACGCGCCGCGGCTGTGGTGCAAGTGTTTATTCATACAAGTTTACGGCAATAGCATGGCGGATAAAGGAAATAAACAAACGTCACACAAGCAACTAGGAACACAATGTGCAAGTGTTTTTTGTCACTAGCAAACACAAAACACAACAGTTGGGCTTTACATAGCATGGACAAACAGAAACATCTGCTACCCATGGGGCTTGTTGCCACCATTGCTGGGCAGTTTGCTCGCCGCGTCGCTCGTGTCAGCTTGTTTTTTTCCCTGGTGTAAAAGTGCAGGCGGACCTCAAGAAAAAATGAACAACCTCTGCTGTGGTACCCACATTGTGCAACCTACAGCCCACCACCAGCAGAAGCAATGCGGCTGTCGAGCAAAACTTGGTCAACAATGTTCGCATACCACATCGGCACATGCAACTGTGTCCACAGTCAGTTTCTTCAACATGTCCTTCCCAATGCGCAACAGGCTGAGAAGCTGGGATGAGGGCACTTGCAGAATCCTCTTGACTTCTTCTGGATTAGGTCAGTTGGCTCTCGTGTCTGGCTCTTGAGTGTTCCCACGCAGTCAGTGCAGCTTATCGTTGAAAACTTCTTTACCACGTAACCGGCAAGATAATCAAGAATGCACTCTTTGGTGGAGAGCGTAACGTCAGGCACGGATGCATTGTTCACTGCCTCTCCCGGCTCCTCAAGAACGTCATCAAAGAGGACCGCCAACATGTCAATCTGCAAAATACATTCCAAGTTTCAAATCTTTCTAGTATAAGTTGAGATTCGTAAATGCAAAAACACATTATGTTTCATTTGGTTATTTGGTCATTGTGTAGTGAAACTGCTCCTGAAAAAAAGAACTAGAGCTAATAAATAAAAGCAAGGGGCACGTTACCTGACTGGAGGCAGGTTTTCCCTTGTCAAAGAGGCCCTGGAGCTTGAGCAACAGCTGGGGTCCATTCTCCCTCGACCGAGGCCCGTTTTGGCGGCCGAACTAGGTTGTTTACAGAGAGCATCCGATAGATGAACAAAAATGTTGCACAGTCGGCTGCCCTCCGTCACCAGCAACATGCCTGACGATGCCGAAAAAACCTCTAGAAAGAAAAAAATCAATTTATCGCAACAATTAGAAATTCATAGCACATTTATACACATAAAGTCATCATGTTTACCTCTAGAGGATCTTGTCCGAAGTTCCCAACGAGAACGTAACGAAACCAGACAACAGCAAGCTCTCGATGAGTGCAACTGAGGCTATGCAGTGTCAGTCTGAGGGCTCCACATGTCTGCTTACTCAGAAAGCAGACTTGCCTCTGGGTCGGTAATGTCTTGATGTATTTCTCCCAGTTGTCCAGCCATGCAATGCTGTCCTTCAACACCTGGAATAAAATTATGCTTCATCTATAGTACACGAAAAACATTCATAACACATGTAATAATCTCACAGCAATGTGTTCTGCTTCGTTGAATCGAACATGGTCTGGCCTCCGAGAGTTCAGGCAGTCGAACAGCTTGTTCAATGTTCTTGTGAATTGCGATGTTGCAGCCGACCCATGGAGCTTCTTGCAGTCTTCCTGCTCGCTATAAAACTCCATGGCCGAAGCAGTACTCTCACTGAACAGCTGTAAAATGTGTGGAAACAAAGGATTTTAAGTTTACTTCCCAAAACGTGTGAGCAGATATTTTTGAAATACACTTTGCACTGAACACAGCTGCGTGCATGACTTGCTGGACAGCCAACTTCACGCTCATCTTTGGAACGCATTGGGGAAAATATGGGCTTTCGTTAACTTCTGTACAGCCCGGAGTCCAGCCTGTTCTTCTTCATAGTCCAGTAAGTCCTTGTAGGTGACAGTGGAACACCTCCTGTCCTTGAAGGAGCTGCAACATAAAGACAAGTGACAAATATTTTTTAAACTGAATAGTTTATGCACAGGTCAAGGCATTCACATGCAACTTTTTTTTTACTTACCAAAAACTTGCCCACTTTGAGCAAGTTGTTTCTGATGCACTTAAATATGTGCGGTGGATCAATTACAACGTGGACTTGCTTTGAGGGCTCACACGGGTGTTCAAAACACGTTTGAAGCTTGTGCATGTCCCCGTTGACACCTTGAGAGAAAAACAGTTTAATAGTACACTTGTTTTTCTACTACATCACTAACCACAGCTAAATGAAAATTTGAAAAGACGTACCCGAGATCTCAAGGCTGATTGGTTTGATGTGGAGTTGTCGCAGGTCACTGCGTCAACAACAACACCAGCGTTTGTAAGGTGAACAATGCACTGCAAAAGGAGCTTCGCCACGATTGATCTTGGGGAGCACCAGAAGCACAAAATGTGCCCACAGTTTGTGACCACCCTCCCAGAAAAGGCCGAAACAGAAAGACCAGCACGTGGTCGCCGTCTTTGCCATGGTCACCTGGTCGTGTGTGTTCGGCGAAATCCACCTTGCCCAGCAGTGCCATGTCCGACTCGCGAATGTGGACGCTTTTTCTGACGCTCATTTCATCGAACATGAGCACTCCTGGAAAGTTTTGGGTAGGTTAACATCTTGTCTCAATTGCGCTGCTGAATATAATACAATTATAAAAATGAGTACTGCTTCTTACCTCGACGCTCTCTTTCTGGAACTGCTTCTAGCTTTTCACACAGAACCGTGAACAAAGTGCTGTCGAAGCCAAAATCAGCTTTCAGATTTCTGAGGTAGCCATAGAGGGTGCGGGATTTGGAAGGGGCAAAAATTCATTTTCATGAAGAAAAGTGTAGACTGCTGTGGACTTTATCTTTAGCAGCAAGCAGTCATAAATCCACTCTTTTTTGTACCTGGAGAGAATGAATTGCCAAATTTGTTTTCCACAATGAGCGTGTTGGAAAACTATTCATGCAAAGCAAAAAATAATGAGAATGGTGTTATAAAAACTGAAGAAAGTATATTTGCCCAAACAAACCTGCAATTTTTCCCGAAATTAGAAATAACACTACACAAAACGGCCAAACCAATGTCTGCCTCAATAGCATATTGTTTTGCGGTACAACAGATACAAATACATGATGAATAAATGAAGGCTACACCTTGAGATAACATTTTCAAACGCAAAAGGGGCAATCCAATAGCAATGTTACGTGTGTGATGGGGTATTTGGAACTTACCCGCGCAGCTGTTGCAGACTTCGCGTTGGCTTTCATGAGCCAGTGGTCAAAAATGAGCTTCTCGCGAGCCGAAAGCTTCTGAACGTCTTGGTGCGATCTCTGCTCCTATTCGCTTGCACTGTCAATTTCGCAATCTTCACTTCGTACAAACGAAGTTGCTGCTTAGTGCTTCGAAGCTGGTCTTTAACTGCGTGGAGCTCTGAGATGGAGCAGACATTTCCCTCTGTCTGGCATGCCATCTCTGTGCAGCTTCCAGTGCTTATCACTCCACCTGTCAAACGAAGAAATATGGATCAATATAATGCGACATCACGCAGCACACAGGCAATACAGGCTCTCAACATAGTGAAACAAGAAAACAAGGCAACGCGAATGGAGGCTTACCATCATCTCCGGCTGCTTCAGGATCGCAGGGCTCTGTGCTGGAGCTCACAGAAGCTGCAGTGCCATCGTTGTTCGGCGACGAAACGCGACGACGTTTTGCAGGCGGATTTTCTCGCTGTGAGCGCGACCGTGGCTTGGGCTTCGTAAGATACGCCGGCAGGTTTTCAAATATCCAAGGTATGGCACCGACGCGGAGCTTAGGCTTCTCGCGCTGCAGAAGCACAGATTGTCCACTTATTCTGAACTCATCGGCTCGAATAATGTCCGTGGTGTCGAAATGTTTCTCGCACACACGAACGGCCTTCGACTCGAAGTTGAAAGCGCCCGTCTCCTGTCGTGGAATGGCTCGCTTCCACCTGTCGCGTTGTTCGCGGTCGCTTGGGAGGCAGAACAGCGAAGCTTTTTCTGTACAACTCCGATAGCCAGAGCGGCAACCAGGTACGCAGCACGTCAGAGGCATGGTAGTTCACATAGTTTGCCGTCCGTAATGAGTGTAGACAGCTATACCACACAACAAACAAACCAGTAAGCTCGCGCTCCAACGCACTGCAAACGCTGCAAATGCGGCCGCCGCCGTCCAAGCCGCCTTCACCAGACTCGTAGCGCCACCGCGCGGGAGCTTTGATCCCCATATGAAGCTCTCCCATAGCGTTACGGAGAAGTTTCGTGACCAGAAAAGTATTGAAGGACTCTGGTGTAAGGCAGGGGGACAAAATCTCCCCAAAGCTGTTCACTGCGTGCTTACAGGACGTTTTCAGAAGCCTAGAATGGAAACAGTTAGAGATAAGAGTTAATGGAGAGTACCTCAGTAACTTGCGCTTCGCCGATGACAAGGTATATAACAGCTGTATCTTGCCGGTACTTAGCTACGGAGCAGAAACCTGGAGACTCACAAAGAGGGTTCAACTTAAATTGAGGACGACGCAGCGAGCAATGGAAAGAAAAATGATAGGTGTAACCTTAAGAGACAAGAAGAGAGCAGAGTGGATTAGAGGACAAACGGGAGTTAAGGATATCATAGCTGCAATAAAGAAGAGGAAATGGACATGGGCCGGGCATGTAGCACGTAGACAGGATAACCGCTGGTCATTAAGGGTCACCAACTGGATTCCCAGAGAAGGGAAGCGGGGTAGGGGGAGACAGAAGTTGGTGGGCAGATGAAATTAAGAAGTTTGCGGGTATAAATTGGCAACAGCAAGCACAGGACCGGGTTAACTGGCGGAACATGGGAGAGGCCTTTGTCCTGCAGTGGACGTAGACGGCTGATGATGATGATGATGATGGTAAATGCGAAGCATTTCTTAGCTAACTTCAGTGAATTTGCTCTATCTATCTATCTATCTATCTATCTATCTATCTATCTATCTATCTATCTATCTATAAGCCGGGATTCGATCCCGCGACCTGCAGGCCAGCAGCCGACTACCTTAGCCACTAAACCACAGCGGCGGGGCTATCTATCTATCTATCTATCTATCTACCTATCTATCTTTCTATCTGTCTATCTATCTATCTATCTATCTACCTATCTATCTATCTATCTATGTAAATATAGCTGCCTTCATTTTTTTTTTATCTCGTGGCTGTTCAGCAACAAGATTTTTACCGAAATTGGTATGGCATAACATTACTACGATGAGCAAAAGTGACCAGTCATAACTTGAAGATCATCTCATGTATGCCATGTACGTCATGATTTGCATGTCATGGTCTCTGTGCTGTGGCGGTAGTTTGATTCAGATGGCGTGTTGCAAGAGTGGTAAGGTGTTTTTGGGGGAACCTAAATGACAAGGCTTTACGTGGAAATCGTGACATGCAGGTCATATAATTTATGACTACACGCCACGCTCAAGGTGCGCTCACGGCCGTTTCGTAGCTTCACATATTCTAAATTTCGACGAACGTAAATGACACGTCTAGACATGTTATTCATGCCATGTGTGTCATGTAAGTCACAAATACATGCAATGCTCCCAGCGCACTCGCGGCCATTTGGATAGCTTCTTTGGACTTTCCTACTATGTAGAACATGACTACATGCTAAGCTCTTCGTTTGCTCGCGCCCGTTTCGCTGGCTTCACATATATGAAATTTGGTATCAGGTGACATGAATAGACGCCGAAGCTAAATGACACGTCTAAACTTGATAGTGATGATATCCGTCTTATCTAAAACATGACTACACGCTACGCTCATTGCATGGTCGTGGCCGTTTTGCTAACTCCACATATACCAATCGCATGCCCAATAGGGATGTAAACGCCAAGGGAGTCGAGGTTAGAAGAGAAGGAGTGATGGTGGTGGTGGTAGTGGTTAGAAGAAACGAGATCTTATACTTGCATACTTTGCCTGCGTCAAGGTTGCGAGGCGAGAGAGGGGAATAGCGTAAGAGAGTAAGGCATGCGCATGCGCAATAGGCGTGTTGTGTCGCGGGGAGAGTTGCTGAAAAAAGCGAGAAGGGGAGCGAGCATTGGCTAGCAGACGCTGTGTGCTTCGGCGTTGCGAGGCGAGAGAGGAGGGACCGTTGCAGAAGAGAATGGGAGGATACATGCATCGGCAATAAGGGTAGTCACGCCACGCACTGGATTGAGCTCGACCATGAGAAGCTTCGAATTTTATTAACTCATGAGTCATGACACATTGTGTGCACCAACCCAATTGTCTTTAGTCGTGTTCGCTTACTGTAACGCCGTTCGTTTACTTGTTAAAGAAGCAAAACAAGAAGCCTAAAAATTTAATATGGTGGCACTGAAAAATACTTTGCAGATCGCACGTACAGTGGGACTCGATGATATGCGAAGCTTGAATGAGGATTGTTTATATGTCACTTTTTATATGTTTATACGTCACTTTAAGATCACCACAACGCTACGAGGTGGAGGTAAATGATGCCGTACATGATTTTAGTGTCATGATTATCATGTTTGGATGGGTCGTTTACCTTCGTATTCAATTTACGTCACGTAATACAAATTTTAGTACATGCGGACCAAGCAAAATGGCCGCGAGGACGCTATGAGCGCGGTATGTTGGTATGTTCTTACATGACACGCGTGTCAGGACAATTATGTTTGCACCAGTCATATATTTCGTCATTCATTGATGACACGTAACACCACATTTGGTGTATGTGTGGCTAGCAAAGCGCGAGCACTCTATAGTCTGACGCCAGACGCGACCAGCGTCCGTCGGCATGGCCCGGCGGCAACCGGTGCGAAATGCGACCATGCTGCATTTCGTGCCATTGCGTTACCCCAGACAACAGTGCGTCTCCCTCTTTTCGTGAAGGAGAGTCGCCTGATGCGCTGAAACGCGCATGCGTCAACGCATTGCAGCGCAGCGTGCGCGTGCGAGTACATGGCAGGACCGGCGCCTGGCGGGGCAACGCCGGGGTGACGCGACAAAATGAACGCCGATGAGCACGTGCACCGCGTCACGTCAAAACGTAATCACACCCAATATAGCTTTTTTTAATCGAACTCTGCTGATTCGGCGCATACCGCCAAGCTCACGCAAGAGGCTCAAAAACGAACTGCTACCTAGGACATTAAAAAGTAAACCATGCTCTGACGTTTTGATCATGTGTTTGGCCAACACTATAGGCTTCACATAGGCTTATCTTGCGTGACATAATTTTCCCTCATTTCTTTTATATGTGAAGCTTTTCGTAGCGAAATTCGGCGACATTGAGCGTATCTATCTATCCATATATCTACCCGCTTAGGTTTGGATGCCCTCATGGGCACTCCTTTAACTTGTCGTGAACCAAAATTCGCATTGGAAGGTAAGATAGTTTGAGGAATGAGACGCGTTAGTCAAGACATGAATAATGTCACAATCTCGTCGCGTACGTCGTCAAACACTTGCCGGCCGACAGTGGCATATACCCATGGGCAAGGATTTGCCGCTGGAATGCTGGTATGTGTCACAAGTGATTGACACTTATTATCTACCCAGGTAAGACTAGAACACACATGGGCATTTTAACGCGTGAGCGTTACGAAATACCCGACATCGGTAACGTCGACGCGACGAATGCAAAAAATAAATGTCAGGGTCCCAGCTGGAATCGAACAAGCATTCTGCATGTCAATGAAGCATTTTACTACAGATCTATGCTAGGCCTCAGAACTAGCATAGATCTAGAACTACTTCTGAAACAGACGATAATATTCGTGAAACGTCAATAGTGGTTGCAGTGCAGCTTACAAAATTTTATAAACAGTACATATGTACTCCTTTGATACAGCCGTCGCGTCGTGTTAACGTCAAATGTGTTTCATTAACATGCGCTCAAGTGTATTTATGTAGCAGTGTGTAGGGCCAGCATCCTCGCGAACATCAGCGCTTCATATCAGCATCTGGTGTTGCTAATACGCATGTTCCAGTTGGCGTCTTGTGCAAGTGCAAACAACTGGTTATATAAGCATCAGAAACTCTTGAACACATGCCTGTGCGTGCAACATCTGTACAGTGTGACTTTTATGGAAGGGAACACTGTGACGCGAGGCTTGCGCGCTGCGGCGGGTGCTGGTAGCGCGGTCAAGCGGGAGCGAGAGCAACCACAGTTTCTTCTCGCGTCATCTCACGCCGAGCATAACAACCATTGAGTGCTGATGTAGAACGGCATTATCGCATGTCTCCCTCTTCAAGGCGATTACTGGCTCTCGCGTAATCACCTCGAAGGAAGAGGGGGTCGTAATCTTGCCGCTGGTTCTATATCAGCAACGACTGGTCAGTCAGTCAGTCAGTCAGTCAGTCAGTCAGTCAGTCAGTCAAAGAACTTTATTTGGTTCTGAGAAGACGAGAATGCCCCCGTCAGGGGGTACCGTCTGGGGGCCCCGCCCACGATGGCACCGGGAGGTTAAGCTCTCGGCGACTTCGAGGGCTCTGTGGACAGCCCTTAGCTGCTGGTCCTTTGCGGAGCTGGTGATCAGCTGGAGCCAGTCTTCCTCAGTGGAGGGAGACCCTGAGCCCCCGTTCAAGTCGTGACACTGATGACCACAGCACTGACAGCGTGAGTCTATTCCGTCTGCGAATTTTGACCAAATAAACGGACATGGATACGTGTTTGTTTGTAACATTCGCAGAGTGATTGCCTGTGGTCTGTTTATATGTGGGTGTGGAAGCGGAAACTTCCAACGCCCTAGCTGCTAGTGCTTACAGAGCTCGTTGAAAGTGAGAAGAGGGTCCCTTTGCCACTGCCCTCCCTCAGCCTCCGAGTGCCCACTTCCGGCGTGGTGTGTGAGACCTCGCGCCTGGGAGTGTGCAAGTTCGTTGGTGTTTGGGATGGTTTCGTGAGCATCACTCCCCACATGACAAGGGAACCAAATTATATGCTTTTTGCCTGTCCAAGATGCAGCAGAGGGACCCCGCGCGGCTTCTGTGCACACCGAGGTTTTCATAATTGGTCTAGTGGTGGCTCGCGAGTCCGTGCAAATAGTAGAACGGTTCATTGTGGGTCATGGCGACGGCCACTGCCACCTGTTCGGCTTTGTCGGCATCCAAATTTTTTGAGGGTAAGTGATGTTAGCAGCTCTCCCCGTAACGACGTAGCTGCTGAAACAAAGTGATTGGAACCTGCGTATTGCGCTGCGTCAACGAAGGCGACATTGTCCTCAATCGTAGCCGCTGTTTGAAGAAGGGCTCTGGCCCTTGCTTTGCGTCTGCCGCAGTAGTATTGGGGGTGCATGTTTCTAGGTATCTGAGATACTGTATACATTTTCCTGACTTTGATAGGAAGCGCGCACTCCCTCTGTCTGGCAATGGGAAACCGTATACCAATATGCGCTAGTAAACTGTCTGCCAGCCTCGGTGGAAGCCAGTCTTGCAATTTGGGCGACATGTTGTGCCTCTACTATTTTGCTAAGGTGTTGTGGACACCTAGCGCCTATAGATGTTCTGTACTGGTGCTCTGTGGTAGACCCAGTACCTTTTTTATGTTCTTGCGAATTACTGATTCTATTCGGGCTTCATTTTCCTGCTCCACTTGTGGATCAGAACGATGTAGTTGTTGTGGCTCATTACGAAGGCGTGAAAGAGTCTACGAAGGTTCTCCTCGAATAACCCTCCTTCTTCGTTGGCCACCCTCGTGATTAATTTTGTCGCAATGAGTTCTATAGTGTAGGCGTTACTTCCATGCTCCTCCAGGAACATACCGAGGATTCTAACTTTCTTTACGATCGGAATAATAGAGCCGTTCGTTGTGGTGATCAAGATATCGGGGAAACTTCCTTTCTTTGCACCGATTGTTGGCCGGTAAAAGAGCAGTTCCGATTTATTAGCCGACAAGCAGAGTCTTGCCTTGTGACGAAAATCTTCGACAACCCTGATCGCTGTTTGTAATCGCTGTTCCATTTGCCCATCACTACCTCCCTCGCACCAGACGGTGATGTCATCAGCGTAGAAGGCGTGACCGAGACTTTCAAGCTCGGCCAGACTCTGGGAAAGTGCTCTCAGCGCTAAGTTAAATAGAAATGAGGATAACATTGCCCCTTGTGGAGTGCCTCTGTGTCTAAGATCAAACGTTTTCGAACCGAGAGATCCTAGGCGAATGGTAGCTTTTCTATTCTTAAGAAATGAGCTGATATAGTTGTAAAAATGTTCTCCTAGACCAGCTTTTTAATGGAATGAAGTATGTGAGAGTGTTTGACCTTGTCGAAGGCCTTTTCCAGGTCAAGTGCCAGAACAGCTCTTGTGCCTCTGGAGAGCCTGCCAATGATCTTGTGTTTTAAAAGCAACATTACATCCTGCGTTGACATGGACGGCCTGAATCCAATTAGATTAAACGAAAAGAGATTCCTTTCCTCAGCAAATTTAGTGACCCGCTTGAGGATAACGTGCTCGGCGACCTTCCTTACACATAAATTGAGAGATATCGGCCGGAGCCAGCCAAGCTCCAGGGGTTTCCCCGGCTTCGGAATGAGGATGACGGTCGCGTCGCGCCACTCTGTTGGAACTTCGCCAGTCTCCCACACGTCGTTGATTTTATTCGTTAGAAGCTCGATAATCTCGTCACGTAAATTATTTAAGAGTTTGTTACTGATTCCATCGGGACTCGGAGCTTATCTGCCGTTGAGCTGATATAGAACCTCTTGTACCTCTGCGCATGTGAAGGGGGAAGCAAGAGGGTCTGTTCCGTTCTCTGGCAAAGCAGGAGGGTAGTCATTGTGTGAGGCGGGCTCTGTGCAAAGATATCTTAAGGCGAGCTCATCGATAATTTGTGTCTCTGTCAGATCAGAGTTTTTTAGGTTGTGAATAAGTCTGTCAGTTGTAAGCTGCTTATTGGTTTTGGATTGTTTATCTCCCAGTAGATGTTTGAAGAGGTTCCACTTCACACCACTCCTCATTTGCCCGTCTACGGCATTGCATACTTTGTCCCATTGCTGTCGAGCTAGCGTTTCACTATGCTCATCTATCTGCATATGAAGTCCAGCAATTTTTTTTTTGCGTAGGCGTCGGTTTAGTTTCTGCGTTTCCCATTGAGCCTGCAGCGCCTTTTTAGCCTCCAGAATGTGGGATAATCGACTGTCCATGCGCTCTATCTCTCTTTCTGTCTTCACTTCTTTTGTGGAAGCAGCAACGTCTTCTTTGAGGCGAGTGATTAATTCGTTTAACGAGTTGTATATATTCTAGTCTTGCTTTCTGATAGCTCTAAACAGGTGCCAATCTGTGACGTGAAATGTTTTTTCTGAGCGATGGTGACGCAATTCTTATCGCGAGGCTGGTAATGTAGTGAACACTACTAAGATTCTCTTGTAAGTTAGTCCATATGGGTTCCTCTGCATTCCTAACCATGGTCAAATCTGGTGTGGTATCCCTGCTGACCGAATCGCCTATTCTGGTGGGGTATCGTGGATCGGTGACCAATGTGAGACCACAAGCTATGATCTGTGCTGCGAGGGATTTGCCTTTTGCGGTATCCTTCTTATGGCCCCAATCTTGATGATGTGCGTTAAAGTCCCCTGCTATGATGAGCGTTCGATCACCTGCAATTTTACACGCTTTGTGAAAAAGAGCATGAAACGTCTGTTTTCTGTCGGCTGGTGAGCTGTAAATGTTTAAAATAAAAACGGATTGCTTAAGCTTAGCGTTCTGAATAAGATCGATCATGATGTGTTCTATTTTAAGTCCGGCCTAACGTCATGACGTAAATAGGCAAGATACTTTGAGACGAGTGTCGCTACACCCCTCTTGCCCTCCTTGAAGTACGCTTCTGCACGATAGTGACGAAGAGCGATGTCATCGGTGAGCGTTTCCTGGAGGAGGATTACTTATGGCCTTTCGGTAACAGCTAAGAAAGCGTTGCAGTACTGCTTTCCTTTTGCAGAAGCTGACGCAATTCCATTGCCAGATTAATAGATTGCTTGCGTTAGCTATTTTACTGACTCGAAGGGGGTGTGCAAGCAGTGCGCACTGCCTGTATGATTCTAAAATTTGAAGCCCCGCGGTGTGCTTGGTCAGTTGGAGCTTGATAGGAGTAATTTTAGCAGTAACGTCAGTTCTAAGCTTTCCAAGCAGCGTCTGGATGCTTGAGACGTTAAGCGCCTGCTCGTCTATGGGCTCAGGGCCTGCCCTGCGTTTCGCTCCTCTGTTGACAGCCGCTGTGGCTGCGGCAGCTTGATCGCTAGACGCGAACTCTCACTGCTGCATTTCTTGCAAGATCGGCTTAATATCAGCTAATTCATGTCGAAGAGACACATTCTCACGCTCTAGTGATTGTATTTCGTCTCCATCGTTTGCTGTGACAGTTGCCCTGGTTGCGCGGGGGCATGGGCCTCACCTGTTCCGGCTACCATGTCCGCCCAGGTAGGTTGCGAGTTGAAGCCACCCCGGGAATTCCGACAGCGTTCCGTGGCGGCGTTCCGTGGAGCAGCCGCAGCTGGTGTCTTGGTAGGAGCGGCGATTTCCCGGTCTCCGGCGTTTCTCGTAGCATTCTTCGTCTTGTGACCACCTTTCTTTCTCTTTCTACGTCGTCTTCTTACAACGTAGGGAACTTGGTATCTGTTTTAGATGCGGAGCATCTAATACTCGAGGCTTGTAGTGCGGCGCCGTCCGCAAGCTTCCTCCTCCTTCTTCCACCATCTGTGCATCCCTTCCTCCTCTACACACCGCGCGCGCTTCACTCCTCACCATCTGTGCACCCTTCCACCTCTACACACCGCGTGCGCTTCTCCTCTTCACGAATATTCGCTAGCTGTATAATGTAGCGCGCATGCGCCGTCACGCTTCGAGAACATCGGCAGCTGACGCGCGCGCATGCGTCGTCACGCTTCGAGAACATCGGCAGCTGACGCGCGCGCATGCGCCGTTGCGCTTCTCCCCCTTCTCGAACATTCGACAGCTGACAGTGCATGCGCCGTCGCGCTGTATATATACTCAAGGTCGGCGCTCGCTCGCTCAGTTGCCGCTCGTCGGTTGGTTTGTACGGCGCGTCGACGTCCAAGGTCGCGGTGAAATGAATTCCAATGAATCCACAAACACAATGATCGAAGTCCCTTCGACCAGCGCCGCCCTTTCGCATACGTGTGTACGTGTTCACTCATTTAACACCCCCTCCTACAACCACGTTAACCAATTTAGCCATCGACCCAAGTAAGTCGCAATTTAACACCCCATTTCACAACCACGTTAACCAATTTAGCCATCGACCCAAGTAAGTCGCACTTTTACACCCCGTTAACCAATTATATGCTCCGCATCCTCCTCAGTGTTATCCCGAGGGAAGCTGCGGGTAATTTTTGCAGGTACAGTCACCAGTAAAATGAGCGTCTCCGCATAGCGCGCACTTCGGTTGCACACATTCGTGTCCGTTTGCGATGATAGAAGTCCCGCACTTTTCACACACTTTTTCAGTCGGTCTATGGCAGACAACGTGTCTGTGGCCGATTCGGCCGCACTTACGGCAAGTATCGATTTGCCTCTTGTACAGTGTACAGCGTAGCATGTTGAACATAATTGGGCACTTTCATGCCGTTGAACAGTACAATTACGGTAGGGGTCTCCTTTATGCGCCTGACTCCGAGCACCTTCGGGTTTCTGGGTGTGCCAAAAACACTTTGCAGCGATGCTTCGGCCAGATCGGTGTCGATGCCTCTGACCACACCTCTACAGGTGTTTCCCGGAGTTGTAATGTAAGCCCAGATAGAGTGCTTTTTATCTGCCAAGAATATTTCCTGCACTTTGCAGTATGCATTGGCATTCGATTCGGAGGGTGTGCTTATAACGAAGATATTCTGCATGGCGTTCGCATACACGATATCCTCCTGAGCTGCCGCTGGGGGCAGCCTGGCAGCCATTAAAATGGCTTGCGTGACATTTACCTGACTGCATGTTCGCACGTGCAGCCCTCCCCCCGGGCGGACGACCACTCGAAAGTGCGATGTGGGCAGGCGCGGTAGCCTGGAGGCTGCGGCAACCTTTCTCAGCTGGCTGGCTTTTGCGGGGCCAACGTGGGCTCCAGTTTGCCTAGCCGAGTGCGTCTCGTGCTTGAAGCGGGTTTTATCCGCATTCCGCTTTCTGTGGGCGGTAATCCAGCCGTTGGACTCAGCTACCACTTTGGAGATTTGCTCTCTTTCTACCATAGCCTCATGAGGCATGGCCTCCTCGGGGGTCGGCTGAACAAGCGGCCGCGCGTTCCGCGTTTCCGCGCTGCGGCGCCTGATGCCGTGTATAAGCACAAATAGGCCTAACCCTTGGTGTCGGAGAAAGGACCCACAAAAGAGGTTCCAGTGGACCTACTGTGATTAATGGGGTATCCAGGTGTTCCTTGAAACTTCCCGGAGTTGCTCCAGTTGAAATCTCGGAGGGAAAGCACATCGGACTCAGTTGAACAACGTCAGTTGGCGGAGTCGATGCTGTTAAGTTTGGCCTGGAAATTCATCTGGGCAGACGCCATGGTACGTAAGCCGGCCCACTGGAGAGGCTCTTAATCCCTTCGGCGCGCAGTCTGCCAGACGCTGCCGAAGATTTGAACAATTACCCAAGCAATGCGGCAAGCAAAGGCGAGTTCGCGTATTTAAAATGCGGACCCTTTTGTCATCTCTTCGAGCAGAAGCGGTGACTGATGCCCTCGGTGATTTATCTGGTGACGGGGAAGCTGTTAAGACCGGCGCCAGAGCTGACAGGAGAGCGGCGCTCCTTTTAATTCCCAATCAAGTAGCCGACCGGCCGACTGCTTATGCCCGCCAGGCATCGTCCCTGCTAGCCGGAGGATGACACGTCGGGTCGCCACGACGCCACGACGAAACAGGACAACAAAGACAGCATCTTCCGTGAAGGGACCGTGGCGGCCACGGCAATTCACCCCGCTAATTAGGCGAGCTGTGCGGCAGACCCTTTCATGTACGTTGTCAGGATCGTGGGAACTCTCGACTAGCGGCGCACACACGACGAGAATGAGCCCTGCTGGCACCACCTTGCAGTGCAGTGCTCACGTGGACCATGCATGCTCGTCCCCCTCACTTGCGTGTGTGTGATTGGTGTTCCATTCGGAGAGAAGGAGCCCAACAGGGCTTAAAACGACGCCGCAGAGTGCTGGACATCGCTCTGAACTATGTAACCTTCAACCACCACGCTCATGGGTTGTGAAACTCCTGACCTTGCTTTTCTGTAAATATGTGTAAATGGTGCCATAAATCTGTTTGTTTTCCGTATCCTCTTCTTGTCAGCGTTCGTTTCATCCACCCGGTACACCACGCTACCACAAGAGACCGGGTAGTCCCACATCCTTAACAAAGCAGACGCGTCCGCAAGCTACTCAACCACCTAGCGTCTCCCCCAACGAATGGTTGTATTTTCGCCGCGAGATGACGCGAAAAGAAACTGTGGTTGCTCTCGCTCCCGCTTGAACGCACTACCAGCAGCTGCTGCAGCACGCAAGCCACGCGTCACCGTGTTCCTTTTCTTGAAAACTGACACTGTACATATCTTTAGCGTCATTTCATGACGTGTAGTTCAATAAAAAAGTACAACACAATCACCCTCCCCCCGCATGCTTCGCATACCATTAATTCCCAGGTACGTGGAATTTCCCGAATTTTTTTAGGGGAGAAGCTCTTTAGGGTTTGGGTCATTCACTGCTCTGTAATAGTAATAGTAGTAGTACTAGTAGTAATGGTTAAGGTAGTCACTTATAGATAGTTTCAAGAATTTCTCACTAGATGACATTCTGTATATGAGTCCTTGGTCGTGGTGTGTATGTCCTTTTTCCTCATCAAGAAGGAGTGTAGAAGACATTTATGACTAAATGGGAAAGTGGCAGGCCAGATGACGCTCCTGGGTTTCACATAGCTGGAGACAGGGGCAAAAGCCAGAGCGGAAATCCAAGAAATGCTGCAGTGCATAGAAAATTACATTGACTAACAAGGAGAACAGTGCGAGGTAAATATATTAGGAGATATGAATGCGCGTATAGACGATATAAATGGATATACTGACCCAGCAGGCAGTGTGCTAATGATTATGTGTGAAAGGCATTATAAATCATTTACAACAGTATCGAGCAATGCAATGGGTAGATCACGTGGGAAGTGGGAAGGCTGTAGTCGACGATATATTACGTAATGATGTTGCATAGGGTGTATGATGGTCTGAGGGTGATAAATATAAATTAATACGGGTTAAGAAGCTTAGGTAGCGATTACAAACGTATGAAGCTGAGCTTTGGAAGAGAAATAAAAATGGAAAGTAGGCAATATGAGCAACCACATGGTAATAATAATTCAGAAAGACAAACATAGCTAGCAAATAAAGAGGTAAAGAAAATAATCACTGAGGATACTAAAACAGAGTGGACGTACACAATTCTGACTCTATTGTTCAAGTTAGACCATGCCAAGGAATGAGTCAAATTAACCGCCAAAAGGATACACAAACTTTAAAGCCGGTGGAATGAGGAAGTTAAGAGCGCCACATTAAGACATCAGGAAGCCTCCGTGGAATACAGATACGCTAAACAAAGGGGTGAACTGGAGGATGTTATGAAAAGAAAATTTGGTAACGTTTTTAGCTGTAGAAGGGAAGCGTTTATTCTGCGCAGGGAAAACATTAGAAAAAAGCGTCCCAATGGATGACGAAAGTAAATAAAAAGAATAGAAAAGGAGCTGCAAACATTTGGAACTATCTCGAATCTCTCAGTATTGGGAGAAGTATAGAACAGAGGTTTACAACTACTGTTCAAGGGTTTAGACTAGAAAAAGATGACGCAAAGAAGCAATGATGAGAGAAAAATATCAACCAGTGTCGCGGTAGAGCGTGAACCAAAGGCAGATAAAAGTTGGCACAGTGATTCTCAGCAGCCGAACAGCAAGATCACCTTCTTTATCTTCGATCAGCCAGAGCTTCACTACCTGGTGTCCGCCAAATCCCCTTATCATCGTTTTGGTCCACCAGTACACACGCTTCAATATAAATACCAGAAAGCGCTACGTGCATCATACCGGATAATGATGGACCAATAAGCGCAGTGGCTCCACTAAGACAATGAGAGTTAGAAAGGGCAGAGAAAACGGTTCCTAATAAGTGGTCTTGACACATCCCATTTATGCTATTAAAGTAACTGAGACTAAACTCTAAGCAAATATTATTAGAAGCAGCGAACACAGCAAAAATGTATGGTGAAACCCCGAATGGTTGGAAAACTAAGAAGGATGAACGTGATCTCTAAAAGAGTGGGGGCAAAGCTGCTATGGACAACTACCACATAACTGTGACATTTGTCGTTTACAGGCTGGTGATGAAGATAGTAAAGAAAAACACTACAGACATGGGTCGGAGATTTAGGGGGTGCTGGGAGAACTACAAAATTTTTTTCCGTCCTATAAACGAGAGTGGTTGGAGGACAATTGGTTTTCAACGATACAGTGTACTGAAATAGTGGAAAACGAACACAGGCACCTGTGGTTGGCAATTCTAGATATCAAAAAGCTTACGTTAGTGTTATTCAAGAATACTTCTGGGGAATACAGGGCACACTTGATGTAGTAGATGGACTAACTAATATTCTAAAGCATATCTTTAAAACTAGCAAGGTAGCTTATAAAATGGAAACAACATGAATCCGAAAACTATACAATCGGGCTTCAACAGGGATTTCCCTTGTCACTTTTGTTATTTATGCTGTATCTACAGGGACTAGAAACCAAATTAGAGGGGAGCCGACTCGGCTTTAGCCTCCCGTTTACCAAGCAAGGAAAACACGTTGAAGTCATTACAAGCATTGATGTATGCAGATGACATAGTATTATTATTGGACAGCATGGAAGATCTGCAGAGATGGATAGACATCTGTGGTAAATTAGGCAGATAGGCTATGTTTGAAGTTCAGTAGACAAAAATCGCCAATCATAATACTTGGAAATAATGAAGGCAGTGAGCATAAGGTACACGAAGTTCGGCTAGAAATAGTGGACAAAGGAATTATTTGGGCGTATGGATAAATAATGGGGCTCAGTACCTAAAGGAGCACGAAAGATGCGTGGAGACTAAGGGTGACTATAATGTAGCTTTGCTGAAAAATAGCGCACTGTGGAACTACAATAGATATGACGTTTTCAAAGGGATTTTGAAAAGATTGGTTTGACGTTCAGTAATGCGGTCATGTGGATGAAGTCGTAGATTCAAGCGAAATTGGAAATCAAACAAAGTGACATAGGCAGACTTGCTTTGGAAGCACACGGGAATACCCAAAATTAGGGGGAACAGGGTGACATGGGATGGAAATTGTTCGAGTGCAAGGACGCCAGCTGCAAGATAGAATTTGAGGAGCGATAGAAAAAAAAATGAGAGAGGAGTGTTGGGTTAGGATAGCTTTCAGCTACTTGTGCATGGAGAATGTTGATACTAAATAGATGAAGGAAACTCAAAAATTTCCAAGCAAGTACTTAGAGAGCAACAGAATACCAAATCAAAGCAACCATGAGTTAAGAAGAATATGAATCAGAGAAGAACATGTAGGAGCTTGTAATGCTTACGAAAAAATGGGTCCCGTATCTGCATGTTTCCCTGCAAATGTCGTTGACAGACGATTCTTGCGTCTGGAGAAACCTAACAAAACCTTTAATTGATGTTCTGCGCGAGAAAATGGGTGAATTGTATCCTGGAGGCGCTGCGTTAGAGAGTCTCGATTCATCCAGCGAAGACGAACGAGTGCATCGAGGCACGATAGACATGAGCGCTATCTGGCAGTTGTCTTCAAAAACGAAGGAAGGCGTGCGTGCCCATTGAGAAGGATGCGCATCTGTCTAAGGTGAGGACGCAAAGCAACAGGCAGATGCCACCACCGTGGCCTCTTAGCAAAGCGTTGGAAACACTTGCCCTTTTGTGCATCGCAATGCATTGTCAGCGCGGCGTGATAAACGCTAAGGGCCTTAAAACTATTACATATGACTTCTCTAGAACAAAGACAGACATACAAAATATTGTCGTGTTGTTATGGTTCCTCAGATATGCGAAATAATTGCTTTTATTTGAGAATCACACAAATATGAACGCTTCAACTTCAGCAATATTGGTGGACGCTGCTTCTGGTTTTGGCCGTTTGGGGTATCGCCTGGGGCCGCTTAAGGTATAATTGCGGTGGACAAACAGACAATTGTGCAGACAGACACACTAAAGTTTTGCGTCGAAGTGCCCAAAGACAGACTATAGTCTTTAATAATCCATGGGGGCCTACTAAACTTTCAAGCTAGCCATTACAAAAGAAAAGGTCTACGATAATTCTCGGGATAGTTATCTGCTGTTAGAGACCAGAATAGGAGTATTGTGCATCAATACGTACCAAGCGAAATACGAAAGCACAGACACGTTATGTGGGGCGTGTGGAGATGAGGATGAAACGGCTGTACTTTTGATAATGTTCTGTAAAGAGCTCCACCGTATCGTCCCAGATAATTGGCACGAAACGTTTCAAAGCATCGGGGTTTAGGAACACTGAAGGCAAAATAGACTTTAAACGTGTACAAATAACCAAGAGGAGGCTAAGAAACTGGTGGCTACAATGAAGGCGCGAATAAAATTCAATTTTCAAACACAGATTTATAATACTTCATTTCATGGCTAGTTGGCGTGAGCCACCGCCCCATCTAAACTCGCAGCCGGATACAACCATCTATTCATTTTAGCAAATATTGTCACTAGATGGCGTTAGTGGTTTTGTGTAAACGGTGGGTGAAAGGACGGACGGACAGACACACAAACAGATGGACGGACGCACGTAACAAACGAACGGATGGACAGGCAGATCGGCGAACAGACAGACAGACGGATAGAAACACAGACCGACGTATGAATGGAGTACCGCCTCGCCCCGCTAATCATCATTCACTCCAAAGATATACTGTGAATTTTTTCTTCTTCGGTGTGTTTGACAACCTAACGTGATGAAGATGGTGTCACAAATTTTAGCCGCTGTTGAACTACGTAAGAGAAGGAGAACCCCCGGAGGGCTGATATACTCCAACGTAGCGACCGCTAGTGAACCTCGTGCGAAACTGCGACGTCAAAGTCCAGCTGCGGCCGTATCGCAGACGTGGGCGAGGGCCCCCGACACACAGACCGTCACTTGGCTATGAACAGCTGCTGCTGCAATTCGTGCCGGGTGTTCTGTATTTTTCTGCACCGACATGCGCTCGGCTCATCACTGCAAATCTCGTCTGCTGCCAATCCGTCGGTCCGCGTCGCGTTAGAACCGCTTGCACGATAGGCTATTGTTACAAAATACTTTTAAATGAAGCATTTCTTAGCGAACTTCGATGACATCAGCGTATCTATCTATCTATCTATCTATCTATCTATCTATCTATCTATCTATCTATCTATCTATCTATCTATCTATCGAGCCGCAAACGACTTTAGCTTTCCAGGCCGCTTCGATAATTGTATCGACACCCAAACTTCGTACAGCATAACATGACTACACGCAGAGCATATTTGACAAGTGATGACATGAAAATCATGACATGTATGTCATAAATGTAATGTTTACCATTCGTGGTCATGAAGCTCTTGCGGTGGTTTTGTTCACATGGCATGTTGCAAAACTGGTATGGTATGACATGATTGCATGAAGAACAAAAGCGACAGACCCTAACATGAAAACCATGAGATGCGTGTCAAGTAACAACATGACTACATGCCACGCTCATGATGCGTTAGCGGGCATTTCACAAGTGTCACATATACCAAATTTGCTAATACGGGACGTGAATGGATGAGGAATGTATGATACTGGTGCAACATGATAAACATGAGATGCATTTCATGCAACAACATGACTACATGCTACGCTGATGGTGCGCTCACCGCCGTTTCGCTAGGTTCACATGTACCAAACTCGGTATCACGTGACGCGATCGGAGGGCATAGGTAAACGACACATACGAACTGATAATCACGATATGCGTGTCATGTAACAACATTACTACATGCAACACTCACGATGCACTCGCGGCCGTTTAGCTAGCTTCCCATAATATGCCACATTTTGTATTATGCGACGTCAATGAATGACGATGGTTTTGACGGGTGCAAACAGGATAATCATGGGATCGGTGTCATGTGAGAACATGACTACATGCCACAGTCTAGATGCCAAACATTTAGACGAGACGTGGTGTGCGTGCTCGCTGGCGTTTAGTTTGTTGTGTCTTGCCGGCGTAGCTCCACCAGGCGCCGGTCCTGCGATATATTCGCAGGCGCGTGCAGCTCAGCGTTGCTTTGACGCATGCACGTTTCAGCACGTTCAGCGTCTCCCCATCACGAAAAGACTCCAGAGCGCAGTATTGTCTGGATAACGCATCCGCACAAAATGCAGCATGTCGTATTCGCGCCGGTTGCGATCGGGCCACGCCCACGGATTCTGGTCTTTCCTGTCGTTCCTTGCGTCAGACGATAGAGTGCTCGCGTTTTTCTAACGTAGCGTCGCCGTGCCCAGCATGCGCGCGAATCAAACACTACATTGGTGTATATTGGGCCCTTCATGATGCGCTCGCGGCTGTTTTGCTTGCTCCGCATAAACCAATTTGGTGTTACGTGACGTCAATGAATGACGAAATGTATGACTGGTGAAGACATGATAACCCTGACATGCGTGTTATGTAAGCAAATGACAATTTACCACGCTCGTTGCATGCTCGCGGCCGTTTCAATAGCTCCACGTATACTAAATTTGGTATCACGTTACGTGTATAGATGACAAAGGTAAATGACACAATTCGAGCAAGTTAACTATGACACGAAAGTCATGTACGGCATCATTTACCTCCACC
>WOVY01006709.1:0-64463 GCA_013436015.1 Rhipicephalus annulatus
TTTATCCACTGAAACGGCCGACCCCATCCACAGCGCCCACCAATGTTGCTCAATATAAAACATTCATACGTGTGCAATTGTCAATTAAAAAGCAATTATTGCGCATGTCTGGGGCCCCATAACAACATGACTATATTCTACATGTGCGTCGGTCACAAGAAAAAGCATGCCCCGCCGCGGTGGTCTAGTGGCTAAGGTACTCGGCTGCTGACCCGCAGGGCGCGGGTTCGAATCCCGGCTGCGGCGGCTGCATTTCCGATGGAGGCGGAAATGTTCTAGGCCCGTGTGCTCAGATTTGGGTGCACGTTAAAGAACCCCAGGTGGTCTAAATTTCCGGAGCCCTCCACTACGGCGTCTCTCATAATCATATAGTGGTTTGGGGACGTTAAACCCCACATATCAATCAATCAACAAGAAAAAGCATACATAAGTAATTTTAAGGACCGCAGCGCTCATCACGCTGCGCTGACCATGCAACGCTTTCACGAATAGGCAAGTGTTTCCAATGCTTTGCTAAGGCGAGACGGTGGTGGCATCTACCCGTCGCCTTGCGTTCTACACCTTATCACCTCTGAGACGGGCGCGCACACCCGTCTCAAAGTCACGCACTTCGTTTTCCAATAAAATTGCCAGATGGCGCTCATGTCTCGCATGTGACGTGACGATGCGTTCGTTCGCCTCCACTGCACGCTCGAGGCACTCTAAACGCAGCGCCTCCAGAATACCATTCACCGATTTTCTTGCGCAGAACATCAAACGAATGTTTTCTTCACTCTCTCCACACGCAAGACGCAAATGTCGTCTTTCGGCGACATTTGCAGATTAATATGCAGATACGGGACCATTTTTTTTTACTCTGTCCGCTACACCACTGTACGCAATATGTTTTACAAGTACCGGCATACCAGATGTGAACTGCGCATGCGCCGTCTACACTGAATCTATCACGTGACAGCCATGCGCTCTGTAGCTCACTAGCTCCTAACTGCTCCACTTAATATATAAGCTTCGTATTCATGTCCTGAAGCTTCGACAGCGATGCATTCGTGTCGATTCGGCACCGTTTTCGAGAGACATGGTGCAATAATCGATGCTGTAGACTTAGCGATTGCCACTCCTCAGTGGAATCTTGAAGGACATTGATAGCGTGTGTGTCAGTTGTTTTTCGTCACCTGTAAAAGGCGCCACTTGACGCGATTGAAGCCACGGATCGTGTCTCACAATATTCACTTGTCGCGCAATATTCAGTATTACTACTACGCCTTTGCGCTACCAGGAATACCAGGCAGACAAGAAAACGCTAATGTCTCGTCTTAGCCTTATACCGGTCTCCTATTTGATACACTCAAAACGAAGACGGTCTACGAGCGCAAACGCCACAAAAAAAGAAAAACACGCAAAGCACATTAACACATGAAAAGAGCACGAAACGCAACACCTACTCGCCGATGTTCTCGCGCAGTACCTCACACAAAAGTTTAGTTCTCTCGAAAGAGATTGATTGATTGATTTGTGGGGTTTAACGTCCCAAAACCACCATTTGATTATGAGAGACGCCGTAGTGGAGGGCTCCGGAAATTTTAACCACCTGGGGTTCTTTAACGTGCACCCAAATCTGAGTACACGGGCCTACAGCATTTCCGCTCTCGAAAAAGAGACAAAGGCTATCTTCTTTAAACAATTTCCACAACTTTTTTTTTCTATTTGCAAGCACTAGAGAGTTCACCGCCAAGAATCACATTCGCACTCCTTCTTCAAAGCCGCCGAGTGAATTAAAAAAATCCACAGCATATCCACGGTGTGAATGATGATGAGTAGAGCAAAGCGTCCATCCATCCGCTCGTCCGTCTGTCCACTCCGATCACACTAGTGCACGCATCGGATGGACGAATTGACGGACGGACGGACGCTTCGCCCCACTCGTCATCCTTCACTTCGTGGATATGCTGTGAATTTTTTTATTATGACAGCGCCATCTATCCTCTGTAATCGTAAACTATACGAAAAGCACTAACGCTATCTGTGACATTATCTTCAAGGACACACACACACACAACGACATCTAGTGAGTGATTCATAAACTAGAGGTGACTGCATACATACCCCATACAAACAAAGAAGGGAACGACCCACGCCACAAGAAGCATCGTCCCGAAAATTCTCCACCTCACCAAACACTTTCTGGGTTGCTGCGCATGCAATACACAGAGAAACGGCGTCCACTCCACTAATCCTTTAAAACTTACAAACCAGCTCATATTGTCAGCTTATATGGCAGCTTAGCCAACTTAAATCCAAGCTTGTACGCTGATCGTAGGAAGCCGCGACATTTCCATTGGCATTTCTTGGTTATGGTGGGATCGCCGACACTTAATCCATCAGGCTTCTCCGCCAAACTGCACGGAAAACAGTTTGAGACAAGGCACGCATCGTCATTGTCCGTGATCGTGCAATCGCCTCGTCTACATCAGTGTCCGAACCCCTTCCTCCCCCCACCTTTTTTTTTTCTTAAATGAGTGCAGGAGACCAGAGAGACACCCAACGCACTTCCCCGTCTCTCCTCTTCCTTCAACCCCGCCGAGCCGATTGAAACCTCTCCACCTCTCTCTAGCAGTCACGGACTGCTTCGCTTGCAGTGCACACAGAATCCGCGTCCGCTCGAGCGGTCCTTGTGTAACGCCGACCTAGCGGCAGGCCACCGGGAGGGGTCCCAGCTGCCTGGTTCGCTTGTTCCCCCGCTAGTCTTAGTTGCTTGCCTCAGCTGCGATAACGAGTGCCTCGTACAGGAAAGAGGCAACGGACGAGACGAGGACAGCTCGGCGTGCGAGCAGGGAAAATGTGCAAGGAAAGCGGCGTGGCGGGCATACAGGGGAGGAGTGGACACTGCGACCCTCCTGCGAGTCGGGCAGAATAGCCGACGCAGGGCGAGGCCCCAACGTTTGCGAAGCAAACACTGACAGGAAGCCACTACCGCGGACCGAGACCTAGAACCCCCAAGCCGACGATAGGAACAACACTGCTCTTCGCAGTTCTTTTTTTTTTTTCGTCTCTCCAAGTGCGAAGCGTTGTTTCGAGACCAGTACGACGGTGAGTGTTGGGGAGGCGTTGACACGTACTTGGAGAGTGCGTGTATGGGGTTCACCCTTGGAGTGGGAAGTTGGGAACGCGACACAATAGAGGACCAGGATTATGGATGGCTGCCTTGGAAAAAAAGAAGTTCGGGAAGGAGTTCTACGTTGTTTAGTGCGAAAGAACACAGTCCCAGAAGTGCATTTCAAATAGTAAGGGACTGGACGTTCGGAAACTACGGATCCACTGAGACGCAAGACGGCAATGCTGTCGAAACAAGCTGCGACAGAAAGTTTCTTCTCAGCAGAGAGCGTGATTAAGCAAGAATTAGTCAAGAACTTTAGGCATGGGCATGGTTTCACATATTTGGAGCAATGTGGTACGTCAATGCTGTCTTTGGTATGAGAAAAAAAAAAGAAGTGATACATTAATACGAAATGTCAACAATTGAAGGAGGACCTATGACAAAAAAGTTTCCAATGTTTGTCGATAAGCGTTTTCTGCGACCGATCATCTCTTCCGGTAACGCTAAGCTGTAAAGGCAGCTGTTCCAATATTAATGACTCTAACAATACTAAACCAATACGACCAGTGCATTTATTAGCTTTTGTCGTTCGAACTTATAACGTATGGAGTACTTGTGCTGCAACTGCAAGAACACTAGTTCCATGTTCTTTGTGTTCAATAATTTGCATATCCCCTTGATGATGTTTCCCACAAACGTTCCGTGAAAACCTGGAATGTAAATGCATAAACTAACATATATGACAGTTTAGGTTGAAGGGAAACAATTTTGCAGTGATAAAAGAAGGTAGTTGACGCTTGCCATCGCCTAAGTAGCATTAGGCAGCGCAATCCAGAATTAACCAATACGACAAAGTAAGCCTACATGGCCACCGTTGCGTAAACGCAAGCCAGTGCTCATAATAAGAGAAAAATAACAGTCTAATTGTACCAAAAACATTATACAAAAAACATCACAGGAAATACAAAGCACAGAGAAAGAGACGCTCTTCTTCTGTGCTTTATTCTTCTTGCAAGGTTTTAGATATCTAGAGTTTTTTTTTTTACCTCAGTATCCAGTGTAGTAGGTGAAGAAGATTCTAACAATAGTACAACCCTCGAAAGAGAAACTATATTAATGCTAAAAATACAGACACTTCTAACGTTACCATACAACGCATAAGAAATGCGCAAACTGCGGAACTGATGAAATTTCGGAAGAGAAGAAAAATTTGCGACCACATTGTGTCACTAATGCAAGCGTTTCGAAATGAGGTATCGCACTTTATTTCAAGTGGTCTAGTTGCTCCCTTGAGGATGGCAAGGCCACTTGCTAAAACGTTGGCTCCAGACACAAACACGTTGAAGATATTTTTTTTTTTAGGGGCGAAACTCCTTATAGCGGCACCCGTTCGTCCCTCGTAGCCGTTGAAGTAGTGTGTAACAAGTATAACATTTTGACCTCCTCCTAAGTGGTGCCGGTGAGAGATTTCTTCTGTGCGTTGTTGAACAATAAAAGATAGTGCTCAATCTACATGCCAATGGCTGCTAAGGGGGAATGAGAGACAGGAGAATTCGGCTTTAAGTTAACGCGCACGCTGCGAATTTTTTATTGTTCAACAACGCACAGAAGACAATAAGGGGTTACTACGTTATACTCGCTGGGCGTAACCTCCTTGGTTTTAGAAAAGTTTAGCGAGCGTTGGGCCAGAGTGCCATCAATACAGTGAAGTAGATATACCATGAGGTCGAGGTGGTTAAAGGTGGGAAATAGACACGAAGCGCAAGCCGTAAGAAAGTGTGCGTGTGCCTCCTCTCGTTCAGTCCTTGGAATGTCCGCTGGATGGCGGTGCTTCTATATGAGGAATATATGATGAAAAGATGCCAGAAGGTGGAACTTGGAGTGTTGAATAGGTGGACGAACGGACACACAGACAGATGCATGGACAGATTCACGGATGGCTGCACGGACGGATGGACGCATGGACGGACGCTGGAGCAGATGCATGGACGAAATCAGGGACGGACGCACAGATGAACGTGTGGACGCACGAACAGACACACGCACGGACGGGCGGATGGACGCACGGACGGCCACACAGACGCACGCATGGATGGACGGGAGCAAGAACGAACGGACGGACGGATGCTTCGCCCCACTATCCATCATTCACTTTGTGGATATGCTGACACTTTTTTTCTTCAATGCTTGAGAAAAATAGGGTGCTTTCCCGCCACAAGATAACGAACGCGGAAAAGCATCCTTTACAGGAGGGCAACTAGGCAGGAGAGGGATTGAAGGGTGCCAAAGTTACGCCTCGAGACACGCATCCACGGTTGTTTGTGGGATTTAAAATCCCGAAACGATTCAACAACTGGCCTTGTGTTCTAGTTCAAGAGGTCTAGTTGCTGCCTTGCCACCGCAGAAACTATTTGTCAAAACATTGGCGCCATCGAGCGACCCCCCCCCCCCCACTTCTCGAGGATTGTTCGCATCTTCAAAACAGAACGAGTGTGGAGCTTTCCCGCTAAACGACAACGCTTGCAGAAAAGCACCCTTCGCAGGCGGGACAATGCGGAAGATGGTGATCCCGGGATTGATAGTCAGAGGGTTATGCCTTGAGACGCGGATGAAAATTGGTGGGGTTTGAACATATGTCAGTGAACTCAGTCGTGGCTCAACTCACTCGAACGCAAAAAGTCTGTCTGAGTCCGGGTGAGCAATATTCGGATGGGGTCTCAGTGAGTCAAGTTGAGAAAAATTTTTCGAGTCCCAGTCCAAGCGAGTTCGGTTGAGGAAAATATTGGCCCAATCCGAGTAAGCAATCAATACAAGCTTTTAAAACACGTCATAACTAATTTTTCAGGACACACTCACACTTACCGGGATTTTCGAAGCTCATGTTGAACTAACCTTCAATATGACGCAAGAAGAAGTAACTGAAAATTTTCGTTACAGCACTCCCTTAACATCAAATCGCCATATCATGCGACAACATCTCTCGCGCTCACCGAGCACTAGGGCAGGCTTTACAATGAAAGGACGATAGGCATAACTTAGAATGAAAAAAAAGTGGCGCGGATTTTTAAAGACAGTTTTTAGTCCCGAAATTAACATTTCCAGAACACTAACGCACTCACCCAAGACGAAACGGCACGCAGGCGGTGAAGAGTTACCTGGATTCCAGCATCGATGTTCAGTTACTGCTCAACGAAGCGGCTATATTAATTATTCAGCCACTTCGTACTAGCCTAAATATCAGGGTTCATTCCTAATAAAAGCCTTGACAAAACCAGCCAGCTTATACACAGCAAAGAAAGAGAGCGCAAATGATTGTGATGACAGGGACCAAAGAAAGAAAGAAAGAAAGAAAGAAAGAAAGAAAGAAAGAAAGAAAGAAAGAAAGAAAGAAAGAAAGAAAGAAAGAAAGAAAGAAAGAAAGAAAGAAAGAAGGAGGCGATATTCACGAGGCACTACGACAGAGAAGAAAGAAGGCCGAATAAAAAAGAAAGAACACAGAAAGAGGTGATCAGACACCGCCAGACCGTTTGCGCTCGTTGGGCATTCGGGTCAAACTCGGGCTGACCAGCGGCGACGGCACAGCGAGAGCACATCGAGCGGAGATGCGCGGTGGAACACGAGAGAATAGTAAAAAAAAATCGCGCGGAGAACAACAACGTTTACACGCGACCGACATCGCGAGGAAGAGGCGACACCCCCTCCAACACACACATACACTCTCACACACTACTAAACACGTACGTCGGTGCAGGGTAGGGGAGGCTATAGCTAACTCGGGAGAAATAGACAGAGCGCGGGAGGTGAGGGGGTGTCGAGACGACCGAGCACTAAAGGCAGGATGGGGATACACACGAAGTGGGCAGCGATTGCAAAGGAAGAAAGGGAAGGAGAGGCAAGGGCGATGGTTAACGGGGGGGTGGAGAGGAATCAAGGGTATAAAAAGACTCCGACGTGAAAGAAGGGGGGGGGGGGGAGCGAGGGCGAAGTTGCGGGGTCGTTGACATCCCCAGCACCGGGAAAAAACGACGACGACGAGGAGGACGACAACAGAACGACGCGGGCATCCATCACACAAGGCGAAAGGACACGCGCACCGGGCAAAATGAAAACGAAGGCGAACAAGCACCGAACGCGCCATACTGGCCGTTGCGTTGTATGTACGACGAAGCGAGCGTGGAATAGAGAAGAGGAGAGACGCAGATAGAGAGAGTGAAAGAGACAAACGTCGGATGAATGAGCGAAGACAGCCCGTACACAGAACAAAACTACACCCAACACTGCCGCCTAAAGCTTGAGGCAGACATTTGTAAGTGGGGGGCCGGGTCGAAATAAAGAAGGAAAGAACCTAGGTGGACGGGGAAAGTATCGCACGAAACGACGCAACCAGAAAAAAAGGCGGGGGGGGGGGGAATACGATTGTGACGTAGGCAAAGAGGGGGGAGAGCAAGAGAGAAGTGAGAACACGCGCTACCGTGGGCGGCCCACTGTGACGTCAGTCCCGTGGAAGAGAAATGACCAGCGAACGCAAATGCGGCCATAGATGTCCATTGGGGACGACAATGACACGCTGTCATGGAGAAAGAGCACCTCACGAGACAACCACGACGAAAAGAGAGAGAGAGAGAGAGAGAGGAGCTTACGCAAGCAGTAGGAGAAGTGGGCGCCGTGTCGCAGGCACCAAATAAGGCACCACGCTCGGAACGCGTCTCGTTAGCGCCAAATGCTTTTTTTTTTACCGAAACTATACGCTTGCCGTAATTAAGTTACCGCAGTCGCAGGCACGTCAAAGAATGGAAAAAGTATTAAAAAAACCTAAATCAATAAAAATTGCAGCCAATTAACCAGCACTTCCTGCAACCCGTCTTCGCATCGCCTCTTTTTGTACGTAACGTTTCAGCTGCACTGCTATCAACCTTCTGAAGATAAACGGGGCAGCTTATGTATGCACCGAAGACGACACTTAAGGCGAAGACCATCTTTGTTATCATCTTTTCACGTCTCAAAGAGTGTTTTATTTTCTTTTTGTTTTTTTTTTCACCCAACAACCCAATCAAGGGGACTGGTCTTGTTATTCGCATTTCATGACGTCACAAATATCAGCGACCTGTCAAGTGCCCGTAGCTTTTGCTTTCACGATTCTTTCTTCGTGTTTCTTTATATTATTATTATTATTATTATTATTATTATTATTATTATTGTTGTTGTTGTTGTTGTTGTTGTTGTTGTCGTTGTTGTTGCTGTTGTTGTTGTTGTTGTTGTTGTTGTTATCACGCTGGCATTCAAGCACGAATATAATACTTAACAATTTTACGTCCCAGAACGAACGATATAATTAATTATGAGCAACACCACATTTCAGGCTTCTGAAACAAAGAGGCAACTCGAACTTCTTACCAGTGCAGCTGAATTTAAGTACTCAGACCTTTTGAATTCGGCCAGCACCGATATCCGACCACCACGGCCGGGATCAAACACCCGAAAAAGATAAGGACTAGAAAGTAAACTCTGATTATTATAGGATGATCGGTGACAAAGATAAATACTGAAGAAAAAAAACAAATAACTGAGGCAGTCGAGTTAAATATTATAGAGCGAGCGAGAGAGTGGGGGGGAGACGACTGGTCCACTTTGAAAAAGCTGCGCATCAAGCTCGAAGACAGGGCGCCACAGACTGAAATGAATCATCCCCGATGGTCCACCTTATGAAAAATAAAAATAAAAGAGTGAGCAAGAAAGATATGCAAAACAACTACACGCAGAATACTTCAGAGGTCACACGGCACCCACCGACGTGAATAGATAAGACTTCAAAACAAACATAAAAAAGAACAAACGCAGGAGAAAAGGGCACACTGCATGCCTTCTGGTATATGTTTGGACTTCTCCTTCTTATCTTTTTCTTCTGTCTTTCTTTATTATTTTAAAATGCGAAGAACCACTCCAGAAGGTGCAAAAGAGGGGGAAAAATTGGAAAATGCGAGAAAAAAAGATAGAAAACGCGCTTGAATCGCGAAAACGCTCAGTCGCCCTTTTGACTGCAATGCGGCGGGACTCGCTAAACGAAAAAAAAAACAAATACAAAATAAAAAGAAAATGTGCGCAGAAGCCATGGCCGGGAAGAAAGACGAGCCACGCGTGGTGTAATATAATGGAGGCCCGTTCAGACAGGAAGCTTCCCCACTACAAATGCCGGCTCGACTCATCCATCCATCACAAGTTCTCGCTTCCCTCCCTTTCTTCTAGGACCTCCCGGGCACGTCTTTCTTCTTCTACTACGATATCCGTCTATAGTTCCATATTCGTGCACGCTGGTGGAGGGGAGTGAACACGCGCTATACGGCACGCGGTTGGCTCCACCATTTTTTAGACGGTTCGCTCGAAGCGATTTTCGGACCGTCCAGTTCGAAGACGAGCTCGATGGTTGAAACGGTCGTCTAGAACAAGAGAAAGCAGAGATGTCGAGAAGAGATTCACGTTAAACATAGAGTAAATGAGTAAGGCGACAAATGCTTGAAGCCCGCTTGCTTACACTTAGGTGGCCGTTAAACTATTCCAAGTAAGTGGTCAAAATTTACGGAGCCCTTGACTACGAAGTGTGGCAGCTTGGGCTAGTTGGTATGGCATGACTGTAGTTGCGTGGCACGAGAACAGAACGACGACGACGCAGAAACAAGGACACGAAAGACACGAGCGCTCGTGTACTTCCTGTCCTTCTTGTCTATGTGTCACTGTTATGTTCTCGCTCAACAACTATCGCGTTGATTACGGTGTACCTCGCAATTATGTCGCTGTTTTCGGGCAGTAAATTAAATCACGATTTCCCAAACGCTACTTTCCAAGAATCGTTACTCTTGAAGTTGTCGGAACAGAGGCGATCGCTAACCGGAGGCTCGACCTCTAATCTGTCATAACATCTTCGAGAACACCAGCGCATGACGGATTTCGATGAATGCGCAGTTTCATACACCGGCACAGGCATGAACAAACCACTCTAACCGTGAAGGTTCGACCCGCCTGTAATCATTTAGCTCATCCATGTGCGCCTGACATCGATTAACTAACACAAACAAGAAATGAAACGCCAGCGCAGATATCTCTCACGAAAACCCTTCGCCTCCCTCCCTCTCTCCCACCCACTTGCCGGACTGATAGGAGTCACCTCTTCGTTGGGCAGATAACTTTTCTCGCCTACTTTCTTTTTGCGCCGCTGCGCGCCTTCTCAAGAGGTTCGTCGGCGTCCGTGGTGTCCTGACCACTCTATAGCGACCGTGTGCGCACACCCCACCTTTTATTAGACTGAAACGCTCGTTTTCGGGGACACTGGCAGTGCGGTCAAACAGCTTCACAGAGCGAGAGAAAGCCTCGAACGAAACGATTACTAAACGACTCAGTCATTCGAATGCGATGACGTGAAACCAGTACTCTGTAATAGTGGGTGGTCAACAATGATGATGCGTTGTTACGGTTTTCACTTCGCTCTTTTTTTTTCGGCGAGGAAGCGCGTTATGACATGTAACGTAGCGTAGTAGAACAGAGAACGAAGCCTTCTCATCGAAAAGTGCCAAGTCGCCCGATTTTCGAGCATAATCCGTGCTACGCAGCTTTATCCTTGAGCGCTCATAAGCGAAAAATACCTACAAGCATCCAAGCGACCTGAGAGTCGGGGCAACACTGGTGCACTCGCGAACAGTGACGTAACAAGTCGCTTGCTGTGCTAGCACGCGCGTTCCAGCGAACTATCTTGTTCCGTTGTAAGCTGCACGTGGCAATCGATCTATTTATTTAGGCTTTGTTCGGCTTGGTGTTGAAATATTTGCAGCGGCGTAATTTCAGTAGCAGAAAACGGGTCCGCTCTGTACGGCACGTGACGTCACACGTCTTGGCAAAATGGCAAATAGCCAGTGTTTATGGCCGCCGACTTCGAGGACCTATTTTGCACACATATTATTTTACAATGAGTTTGTCGTGTCGACGAAGGCACAACAAGGCAACTACTATTAACGCGATAGCGTTAAAGAGCTCGTGTCGCAGAAAACCCACCGCCGGCCCCGTTGGTTGTGAGCGAAAAATCGTGTGCGCGTCTGTGACCGTAAAATCGGGTTACCGAGATAGCCGCGGGAGGCCGCTACTTGTCCACGCGTGCGCGCCCGATCACACTGGAAAAAGCCGCGGATTCGAAGAAAACAAAGAACTCAGGGTCACGAGGCGCGGTAGTTTATTTGGCCCTGTCACCCCTCCCTGCTTAGCTTCCAGCGCTTTCGTCGGGACGAGAGAAGAGATAATGCAATTGCAGCGTGCGACAAACCTTTGTAACTCCCACTCGCAGTGAACGGATTCTTAAAATTGTTGCGGCGTTTAATTCGTAAGGCAATAAGCTCTTCGAGTGAATTCATCCCATGGTTACTTGAAAAAGTGTTTCAGGGCCCCTTTAACGCATTTTGTTCGACAGGTGTCACAACGAAAACCAGCCCATTCGGCGACAATAGCGCGCGCTGGTCCAATCTACTGTGTGCGTGTTTGTGTACGTGCGTGTGTGATTGATTGATTGATTGATTGATTGATTGATTGATTGATTTGTGGGGTTTAACGTCCCAAAACCACCATATGATTGCGAGAGACACCGTAGTGGAGGGCTCCAGAAATTGTGACCACCTGGGGTTCTTTAACGTGCACCCAAATCTAAGCACACGGGCCTACAACATTTCCGCCTCCATCGTAAATGCAGCCGCCGCAGCCGGGATTCGATCCCGCGACCTGCGGGTCAGCAGCCGAGTACCTTAGCCACAATAACACCGCGGCGGGGCTGCGTGCGTGTGTGTGTAACAAAACATATGAATAAGTATGCACTTAGCGGTTGAAGGGTGCACTACAGGGGCGGGATTTCGCTATCGCGTTCAACTCTTAAAGGAGAAGCTTAAGGGTCCCCCAATATTTTTTTTTCACACATAACAGCACTACGCAAGACGATCGAGGCACGGCACCATCAATTTGTTTTTTTTTCTTATTTAGCTGTTTCAAGATCATAAATAATAAGCAAACTTTATTTCACCTCAGCATTGCCGCTTTTGTTACGGTCCATCTAAAGCGAAACCAACTTCGTCGACAAAGCACGGAAAAGGAAACACCCATACAGGAACACATAAGAACACAGACATAACACAGTCGCACATCTCATTTTCCGAGTCGACGATTCACTCCCAGCTGCGCGCGAATGTCCCGTTTCAAGAATCGATTTACAAAGATGCAAAAAGACGCCGGTTTTTCAAAAAGCCCACTCGAGCAATGCACCCAAACAACGACGTCTATCCACACGCTGCAGGAATGACAAATGCTTCAAATTTTCTCTAAGTGCGCCTGCCTGCCTCATCAAACAGCGGAACACTTGGAGGAACGTCGGGGCGCATATTTCTTCCTCGCGTATATCCATCTTCCCTGCCGAGTGCCGTTACCGGATCACCCCGTGCAATCTGCGAAAACTTCTTTCGCCCCTCCTCTTCCCCTTCCTGTTCCTCTTCGATTTCGTGCCTGACATGACGCCTATTGTTCTGCGTGTTTTTGTTGTTGTTTTTTTTCAGTGAAGGGTGCATGCGATATTTCTCAGAGCCATGCTTTTGTTCTTGTTGCTTGTTTTTTCGAACGAGAATCAATCAAATTTGAATCGAGTATTCTCAAACGTCAGAAACGAAGCTAAAATGAGCACGGCGGTGAAGGCGTATCATTGATTTACTGATTAATTATTCAAGCGGCTGATTGCTCTGCATATAATTGTAGGTATGCCCAAAAAAATCGCCCCTAAATTGCATAGCTATGTATATGAAAGAAGCGAGTGAGTGAGTGAGTAAGTGAATGAGTGAGTGAATGAATTCGTAGAGGGTCCCCATTTTACTCAATGAAAAATGACGGTGACACTTAAAACACCCTTTTTAAGCGACTGCTGGGTGTGGACAAAAAAAAACGGAGGTGAAATGACCTCGTATACCGCACCAACGAGGGTATACAATTAGCCACGGGTGGCAGACCAGGTGATCGATACGTACTATCGCGAGCAATACGAGTTGGAATCCCGGCTGCGACGGCTGCATTTCCGATGGAGGCGGAAATGTTGTAGGCCCGTGTGCTCAGATTTGGGTGCACGTTAAAGAACCACAGGTGGTCGAAATTTCCGGAGCCCTCCACTACGGCGTCTCTCGTAATCATATGGTGGTTTTGGGACGTTAAACCCCACATATCAATCAATCAATACGAGTTCGAACGCACGAGCGCGTGGCCAAAAGCCTCGAAATACAGATGACGTGATACGAGGATGGCGCCGCTGAAACTGGAGGAGAAAAAAGGGCGCCCTTCCGCTGACTGTTGGCACTCCCGCATCACCATACCCACATGATCGTTGCTGTTAAACGGCAGTTTATCGCGTGCCTTCGGTCGCTAGATTTTAAAACACAAAAATAAATAAAAAATTCACCAAAAACAAAGATGCGTATGAAAATGCTCAGCGAACACCATCTAGACGTAATAAAAGTGCGGCCTTTGCATCGCAGTCGGCTACGTCAGCAGCCGATGTTTTTTGTAGCTCCATAGCCTGCTGGGTCAACTGGTTGTGGCTGTTCTGTTCTGTTCTGTTTTAACTGTTTTGCTGTGGAAAGGTTGAGGTGCCTATTGCCTCGGCTACTCCATATCACAAAGTCCTGCAGCGAAAAATAAAATAATACAGAACGGTACCCAGTAATTTACAATACGGAAAAGAAAAAAAAAACATAATAGCACACTGAAACCAGTTCAAATATCATGCCAATGCACAGTTTTCTTCGCGCAGTTCGCACAGTCATAAACTACTTACACGCACACCTTACTAATCTAATGTGAGTATATACATGACCACATTTTACATAATACCCATCTCTGGCTGTCAGTCATAGGCGCTTGTCCAGTCCGGTCTCCACTAAAAAGTCTGTGTGCGTTGATGTGAATTCATATCACCGACAGCAGCCACTACCAGCTGACACACTATTAGCTGCGTTTTTGACGCAGCGATATCGACGAGAGAGTGTCAACAGCTAGCGTAAGCGCACCGCCCTTTTCCACTATGTTTCCGGACAGCGGCCGCCGCTAGTCAGCCGATGTGTAGGGTTCACTGCAAATCATTTCACACCCTTTAGGGTGAATTTTTCAATAAATCACCCATCTTACACCTATTGTTTCTGCCAAACTTATCCGCACGGGCGTAATTTCTGCAATTCCACTTTTCGTACACCCATTTGTCATTTTAGGTGTACTATAGGTGTATGTTCCCCAATTACACCCAAGGGTGTTTCCTTGAGTGTTACACCTATCATATATGCATATAGTTCAGAGCATCAATACATATTGTTACGAGGCAGTGGGCATGGCTCTACCGTCGTGGACAACAAATCGATGAAAAAGAAGTGGACTCGCCGCGCGAGAGACTGGCAGCTCTGAAGCGTCACTTTTACATGTAAATATAGGAAATACGCTCATTTCTCTCTTCCGTGTGTTTGCGATCCCCGTAACAAATTGGTGGGAGTGCTGGGTAACGAAGCGCCATACAACGGAGCTCCGCAGTGGTCGTCAAATCGGAGTTTCCGTGATGGAACACGGGACTGATCCCACGGCCACCTCTCCATCGGCCTCGGCGACGCCCGCACCATCCACGGCAACGCCTCCACTGGCCCCACCCCCACCCACGTACGTGCTGACGCATCCGAAGCATCCTGGAACGTTCTGCGGTACGGACGAAGTTGATGTCGACGACTGGATAGCCGACTACGAACGCACCAGTGCTCTCAACCGGTATGATCCGACTCTTATGCTGGCCAATGTGCTGTTTTACCTGAAAGGCACGGCCAAAGTCTGGTACGAGAACCATGAGGAGGAGATCGGCAGTTGGGACACCTTCAAGGAAAAGCTTCGCGACTTATTTGGGAAGCCCATCGGTCGAAAGGCGGCTGCAAAGAAGGAGTTGTCTATACGTGCTCAGACGTCCACAGAGCCGTATATTTCATATATACAGGACGTGCTGGCTCTCTGTCGTAAAGTTGACAACGACATGTCGGAGTCTGACAAGGTTGGCCACGTCCTCAAGGGCATAGCGGACGACGCGTTCAACCTGCTAATGTGCCGGAACTGTGCGACCGTCGACGAAATTATTGAGGAATGCCGGCGTTTTGAACTGGCCAAAAGCAGGCGGATTTCAAGATCATTTACTCGACTGCCGAACACCGCAGCGACGTCCTCCTGCGAAGATGGACTGTCCTCTCATCGGCAGTCTTCACCAGCGTCTGAAATTACGCGAATTGTCCGGCGGGAAATCGAAGCAATTACACCTACTCTTCCCGCCAACGGCCACGTCGATTTGCAAGTACCTCAGGTTTGCTTGGTACAGTCGATTGTGCGGGAAGAACTGAGCAATTTGGGCTTCGATGTCTGCGCCGTTGCTCAGTCTCGACCAATTGGCTTCCGTTCAAGGTCGCCGCCTCGCCCCAGGTCACCACCCCAAGAAAGGTCTTATCCACGCTCTCGCAATCCGGCCGAATGGAGAACTGCGGATGATCGGCCGATCTGCTTTAACTGCCGCCGCATAGGTCACGTCGCACGGTATTGCCACAACCATTGGTCTTCGTCCCGAAACCAGTATAACACTGCTCGCCGCACCGATAGCTACCGTCGTTTCCAGCCTCCTGAGCCGATCGCCGACAACTACCGCCGGCCTCTGCCCGTCGATTCCTACGCCTGCGATGCCCCTGATACGCCGCACAGCCGCTCACCGTCGCCTCGACGTCACCAGTCTCGTTCGCCGCCAGGACGTCGCCCGTCGTCTCCTTCTCCTCTACGACGACGCCCGACCTCCCCGCTCAATTCTCACCAGGGAAACTAAGCGGTGCAGCTCTTGGAGGTGAAGCTGCATCCTCGATACCGACCTCAAATCCTCTCCTTGTACTGCCGACACGACGAAATTTGATCGACGTCGACGTTGACGGCCTGACTGTTTCTGCACTTGTTGACACTGGGGCGCATATTTCTGTGATGAGTGCCCGACTTCGTCGCCGCCTGAAGAAAGTGCTCACACCGGCTGCTCTTGGCATTATTCGTGTCGCCGACGGAAGAAGTCTTGCCATCACAGGAATGTGCACAGCACGCATCACTATCGCCGATCACCCCACATCTGTTCTCTTTGCAGTTATTGAGCAGTGCCCAAATGACCTAATTCTTGGTTTAGATTTCTTGTCCACCCATGCTGCTCTCATCGACTGTGCAACCGGCGTTCTTCAACTTGAACTGCCTCGACTTGGACCTGTGCCGTCCTCACCGTCACACCGCTTGTGCGCTGTTGATTATGTTCGGCTGTCACCGCAAGCCACCACGTGTGTTGCCTTAACGATATCACCAGCTCTTCCTGACGGTGACTACATAGTGTCTCCATTGGTGGATGTGCTCTTGGCTCGAAGTGTTGCTGTGCCGCATACAATCGTGACTATTGTGGACAACTACGTTCAGCTTCCGCTCCTTAACTTCAGTAGTTCGACCCAAGTTCTCCCGCAAGGCATTTCGTTAGCCCACGTTTCCCCACTTGATGCATGTAGCATCGTGGCATTGGACCCTGAAGACTGCTCGTCCCCTACTGCAGCCAGCCGAGCAAACGCACCTAGCGACGAAATCACGATGATGATCGCCCCTGATCTTCTGCCCTGTCAGTTGGCGCAACTCCACCACGTTCTGACTACCTACCGAGATATTTTCGACTTCGATGACCGCCCTTTAGGTCAAACGTCCTTCGTGCGTCATCAAATACATACCGGCGATGCTAATCCTGTTAGACGGCGACCGTATCGTGTTTCCCAGTCCGAACGCCAGGTCATACAACGAGAAGTCGAGAAAATGCTCTCCAAAGGAGTCATAGAGGCCTCTTCAAGTCCATGGGCGTCACCTGTTGTTTTAGTGAAAAAGAAGGATGGCAGCTGGAGATTTTGCGTTGACTACCGTGCCTTGAACAAGATAACCCGCAAAGACGTATATCCGCTGCCACGAATTGACGACGCCCTTGATTGCCTTCATGGCGCGCGATACTTCTCATCTATTGATCTGCGTTCGGGCTACTGGCAAATTTCTGTCGACGACTTAGACCGAGAAAAGACTGCCTTCATCACACCGGACGGCCTTTATCAGTTCAAGGTTATGCCTTTTGGGCTGTGCAACGCCCCGGCAACGTTCGAACGCATGATGGACTCTCTTCTTCGTGGTTATAAATGGTCCATCTGTCTTTGCTACCTCGACGATGTGATTGTTTTTTCCCCAACATTTGAAACTCACTTAACTCGTTTGTCGACCATTTTAGCCGTTTTTCGTCGAGCAGGACTCCAGCTGAACTCGAAAAAGTGCAATTTCGGCCGACAACAAATCACGATCCTTGGTCATCTTGTAAGTGCTGCTGGCGTCCAACCTGACCCTGACAAGGTTAGCGCTGTCAAGAATTTCCCTCTGCCTTCTTCAACCAAAGATGTTCGGAGTTTTGTGGGCTTATGCTCGTACTTCCGCCGCTTTATACGCGATTTCGCTACAATTGCACGACCACTAACTGATCTTCTCAAAAAGAACGTGCCCTTCTCGTGGGGCCAAGACCAAGCAGCTGCGTTTTCCACGCTGATCGACCTGCTCATTTCACCACCAATACTGGCTCACTTTGACCCGTCTGCGACGACTGAAGTACGCACAGACGCCAGTGCTCATGGAATCGGCGCCGTCCTCGCTCAACACCAGGGAGGCCAAACGCGTGTTATTGCGTATGCCAGCCGCCTTCTCTCCACATCTGAGCGAAACTATTCGATAACAGAGCGCGAGTGTCTTGCGTTGGTCTGGGCTGTAGCGAAATTTCGCCCCTACTTGTATGGCCGGGAGTTTTCAGTTATTACGGACCACCACGCTCTGTGTTGGCTGTCGTCGCTCAAGGACCCAACTGGTCGCCTAGGTCGCTGGGCTCTACGTCTCCAGGAGTATAACTTCGACGTAATTTATAAGTCTGGCAGGTTGCACCAAGATGCTGATTGTCTCTCGCGTTATCCAGTGGACCCTGCTAGACTCGCTGTCCATGAAGGCGATTCTTGTGTGCTCGCCATATCTGATTTGCACGACATCGGCACAGAGCAGCGCCGGGACGCAACCCTCAAGAAGGTCATTCAGCGAGTATCTTCAGGACATTCCGACCCTTCGCTCCGTCAATATGTCCTTCGCAACGACATTCTGTATCGTCGCAACATGAAGTCTGATGGCCCGGAATATTTGTTAGTTATTCCCCGACACCTGCGTGCCACTATTCTTCAACATCTGCATGACGCACCGACGGCGGGACACCTGGGTTTTTCACGCACCTATCACCGCGTGCGGCAACGGTTCTTTTGGCCTGGCATGTATAAATTTGTGCGCCGTTATGTCGCTGCTTGCGAGCGCTGCCAGCGTCGGAAACGTCCTGCTCTCCGTCCGGCTGGCCTGCTCCAACCTATCGACATTCCCCCGGAACCATTCTTCCGCATCGGCCTCGACTTGCTCGGACCTTTCCCGACGTCCGTGTCAGGCAACAAGTGGATCGCTGTCGCAACCGACTATGCGACCAGATACGCGATAACTCGTGCCTTGCCAACTAGCTGCGCTACAGACGTCGCAGACTTTCTCCTAAATGACGTCATTCTGCGGCATGGAGCTCCGCGCCAGCTTTTGACGGATCGGGGCCGCTGCTTCCTCGCAAAAGTTATCGACGAAATCCTCCGGAGCTGCTCTACCGAACATCACCTTACTACTGCCTACCATCCCCAGACTAACGGTCTCACGGAGCGTCTCAACCGAACTCTTACAGACATGTTGTCTATGTACGTCTCTGCTGACCACCGTGACTGGGACGCAATGCTCCCCTACGTTACATTTGCATATAATTCGTCAAGACATGACACCGCCGGCTACTCTCCATTCTTTCTTTTGTACGGCTGCAACCCTGCGTTGCCATTCGACACACTCCTTCCTTCTGCTACTATCCAACCAACGGTGTATGCGCAGGACGCTGCTTCTCGAGCCCGCGTCGCTCGCCAAATCGCGCACACTAGGCTCAGTGCTTCTCAGGCCGCACAAAAAGTCCGCTACGATGACTCGCACCGCGACGTTGACTACCCTGATGACTCTCTTGTCCTACTCTGGACGCCGTATCGACGTGAAGGTTTGTGCGAGAAGCTCCTCCCACGATACACAGGACCCTACAAAGTTCTCCGCAAGGTCACCGACGTCGACTACCTCATCACTCCCGTTCAACCGCACTCATCCTCTGCCACACCATCTACTGATGTTGTTCATGTGTCGCGCCTAAAGCCCTACTATACTGCCAGTCCTGATTGACTTAGGGGCGCCGTGACGGCGCTTTGTTCGCCGGGGGTGATGTTACGAGGCAGTGGGCATGGCTCTACCGTCGTGGACAACAAATCGATGAAAAAGAAGTGGACTCGCCGCGCGAGAGACTGGCAGCTCTGAAGCGTCACTTTTACATGTAAATATAGGAAATACGCTCATTTCTCTCTTCCGTGTGTTTGCGATCCCCGTAACAATATCACATCTCAACGGATGCAATCAAACCGCATGCCAAAGTTCTGGTGAAAATATCGATGTTTCGGCCTTTGCTTTCATTTCCCGTATCATTCGCCAAAATATATGGTGCTATGTATTATATTTTTTATACCACCCCCTATTTACATTATTCAGAACATTTCTCACATGTTCAACGACTCGATTCATGGGTTACGTTTTTGGGATCCTTACTGAAGATATTTTGCTGCCGCTCATGTCCATTCTTCCCTAATTCCTACATCGGTAAAAGAGATTATGTTGCGCTTTAACATAACATGAAACGATTACACACGGTTTTCGACAGGCTGGGCGATCCAAGACGCGTTCGCGTGTTCGAGCTCATATTGCTCACGATAGTACAACACTGAACCATAGGAAGGAGGACACAACGTTAACTGGTCTTAACATTGCTCAGTTTTACGAACGCTCAGCGTAAGGTTGTCCCCCAAGCGTACGCAAATGCCGGCCTAAAGCGCGCTGCGTAAGAACACCTTTACTTCAAGGACCACACATATGGCTTACAATTGAAAAAATCAAAAGGCGGCTCCATAGGCTATCCGAAAAAGCTACCACGTATATATACAGTACCACATGCAAGAAACACACGTAAGAGATCAGTCTTGAAGCGCGGCAGTGCGTTCCAACGAGGAAAAATTAAAAAAAAGAACAATGGAACCACAACGGAGCACGCGAGTTCCAACAAACTATAGCATACGCGCGAAACGGACACACAAACCGACCGCGCACGCACGCGTAAAGGCACATCGCATCGGGCGCGCCGCCAGCAAGACGCGGAGAGCGCTTTCAAAATCGAGTTTCGAGAAAAAGTCGCGTATAAGCGTGATGGATGGCAAGCGCGAAACCGTGCGCCGTTTGCGTGTATACGCACAGGGCGCTCTTTGTACGAGTGAGATTTGTTTCGGTTGCTCGCTATACCTTCTTAGGTAGAGTTCTTTTCCGTGACGTTTCCGTTTGTTTGTTTCTTTGCTCGCTCGCTTGTTTGTTTGTTTGTTCGTTTGTTTGTTCGTTTCTTTGTTTGTTTGTTTGTTTGTTTGTTTGTTTGTTTGTTTGTTGCTACTTTTCAAATCATGTTGCACGAGGCACGCGTCGAAATCAGATCGTTCAAATAAGATGGAGCGGGAGACCGGGCGCTGTGCCTGCGTTTTCACGAAAGACGTGACCGCGCTTTCAGCGCGGCTGATAATAAAAAACACACGATACAAGACGTTCTGGCCAGTTCCACGACGTGGAGACCATCGGATACTGAAGCTCTCCCCCTTTCATCGGACATTACACTTTCCTTCCCAGTCTCGACAACGTTTTCGCTAAGGAATCCTTTGTTGATTCCTTCCCGTTTAGGTTTAGACACGCGGATACCGCGCGACTATATATGTTCATCACGGCCGTGCTGTGGCGCTGCGGCAGCGTTCCAGTGCGGCCATGGCAGACACGCCTGGCGGCTCGCCCGAAACGCGTATTATAACTGTACAAGAAAGCAAGCAACATCACCATCGTCATTAGCATGTGTAAAATTATGCGAGACATTTTGCGCGAGCAAATTTTTTTTTTTGACCTATGCAATGGCACGGTTGGAACCAAAACAATGAGGAATGCTTTGGAACATTTTTTTTTCTTTTTGATCCGGCCCACTTCACTCCACCAACGGCGAATCTTATGCCCGTCCTTCGCCAGGCTATATTGCACTTGTATACTTTTCAAGCCCCACCGCGGTGGTCTAGTGGCTAAGGTACTTGGCGGCTGACCCGCAGGTCACGGGTTCGAATCCCGGCTGCGGCGGCTGCATTTCCGATGGAGGCGGAAATGTTGTAGGCCCGTGTGCTCAGATTTGGGTGCACGTTAAAGAACCCCGGGTGGTCGAAATTTCCCGGAGCCCTCTACTACGGCGTCTCTCATAATCATATGGTGGTTTCGGGACGTTAAACCCCAGATATCTATCTGTACACTTTTCAAGGCTTCCATTCATTGGCGCTTAGCTTCGACCTTTCTCGCGCGACCATCGCGGTTGTCTCGGCGACAACAAGCGCGCTGTCGCAATCGACGCTCACTCACGCTCGCGTCGTGCCACTTCTTCCGCGGGATAACGAGAAACGTTCGCCGTCTCGAAAGCGCCAACTCCCGAAAACTTGGCCCTTATAAGTTACATCAACGCCTCCTCTAGAAAGATGCCTGAGGAATGGCTCGCGCTTCCGGCGGACATGGCCTGCCTTCAGTTTTGAGCAAGCGCCGCGCGGTGGCGCTCGCGACCGACACTATTTTAGTAGTACATCAACAAGGGTTCCTAGTAGTACATCAACAGGCCCAGATGGCATTCCAATCAGGCTGATAAAGACATTAGGTCTGAAGTCTAAGCAGGCTTTGAGAGAGGCAGTGAGCACAATAATAATCGATGGTGAAGTTCCCGATAGATGGAAACTTAGCAGGATGAGCGTGATCTATAAAGGAAAGGGGGACAAAGCTCACATAAACAACTACCGTCCTATAACAGTGACATCAGTGGTCTACAGGCTGGCGATGCAGATTATAAAGGAAAGACTGCAGGCACGGATAGAGGATGAGGGGGTGCTGGGGGAACTGCAGAATGGGTTTCGGAAACACAGAAGGTTGGAAGACAATCTGTTCTCACTGACGCAGAGCATCGAAATAGCAGAAAAGGAACACAGGCCCCTGTGGCTAGCATTTTTGGATATCAAGGGAGCGTACGATAGCGTGGTTCAAGAGGAATTGTGGGGAATACTGGACACACTAGGCGTGGAACATGTAGTCACTAATCTTGTAAAGGATATCTATAAAGGTAGTAAGGTAGTTATAAAGTGGAGAAAAACAGGTATCCAAGCCTGCAGAGGTAAAACGGGGGCTTAGGCAGGCGTATCCCCTGTCACCCTTATTATTCATGATGTACCTACAAGGATTAGAGGCCAAATTAGAGGGAAGTGGACTGGGCTTCAACCTCTCTTTAGTCAAACAAGGAAAACTCATTGATCAGGCACTACCAGCATTAATGTACGCAGATGATATAGTGCTAATGGCCAACAACAAGGAAGATTTGCAGAGATTGATGGACATCTGCGCTAATGAGGGAGATAGGTTAGATTTTAGATTCAGTAAGGAAAAATCAGCAGTCATGATTTTCAATGACAACGAAGGTAGTGAGCTTAGAATACAGGAGGTCACGCTAGAGATAACAGATAAATACAAATATCTGGGCGTATGGATAAGCAATGGGACCAAGTATCTGAGGGAACACGAAATATACGTGACGACTAAAGGTAACAGGAATGCAGCAGTCATGAAAAATAGGGCACTGTGGAATTACAATAGGTATGACGTTGTGAGAGGAATATGGAAAGGGGTCATGGTTCCTGGGCTGACGTTCGGCAATGCCGTCTTGTGCATGAGATCAGAAGTTCAAGCAAGATTAGAAATTAAGCAACGTGGAATACGTAGGCTTGCTTTAGGAGCTCACGGGAATACACCAAATCAGGGAGTACAAGGTGATATGGGATGGACATCATTTGAGGGCAGGGAAGCTAGCAGCAAGATAAAATTTGAGAAGCGATTGAGAGAAATGAAGGAGGAGCGTTGGGCTAGGAAGGTTTTCAGCTACTTGTACATGAAGAATGTCGATACAAAATGGAGGAAGCGAACCAGGAAGTCGACTGGTAAATACTTAGAAAACAGCAGGTGGCCAAACCAAAAAGAACTATCGGTTAAGAAGAAAGTGACGAAACGGAGACTGACATGTGGAAAATGGGCATTATTAAGAAGTCCGCACTAGAGATCTATCGAACTTTTAAGCAGGAAATTACCAAGGAAAGGATCTATGATAATACTCGGGGTAGTTCTCTACTGTTTGAGGCAAGGACGGGAGTACTGCGAACCAAGACATATCGGACCAAATACGAAGGGGTAGACACAGTATGCAATGCGTGTGGAGAGGAAGAAGAAACCACCGAACATTTGATAATGTTCTGTAAAGTGCTTCACCCTATAGTTCAGGATGATGGCGCAGAGTTTTTCAAAGCACTGGAGTTTAGGGACAGCGAGGGCAAAATAGACTTCAAGCGGGTAGACTTAACTAGAAGGAGGTTATCTGATTGGTGGCTAAAGTCAAGGCACGAGTGAAAATTAAACCCTTCACTGCAAAGTACGAATACTCAACCTCACTATTTAAAAGAAAAAAAGATAAATCTAATAGTTAATTCACTAAGTATTACGGCTAGGTGGCGTAAGCCGCCGCCCGATCTAAAGGGTACAGCCACATCCATCCATCCATCCATCCATCCATCCATCCATCCATCCATCCATCCATCATCACGGCGGCGGGCGGTACCAGCTAAGCGTTTTTCAGCTGCGGCCTATAGGGGCGCGTCAGTCGAGAGTTGTTCGAGACCTGCCACTGCGCGCCATTGTTTCGGAGGCTATTCAAAGTGTTGCGTTGTTGCACCGTCCGCCACAGGTGACGCTAGCGACCGAGGACACTTTAAAATGAGGGAGGGGAAAGGGTGTGGCAGCTGTTTTTCTTCTCATGCGGCAGGCATCTTTCTAGAGGAGGCGTTGGTTATATATTATACTCCACTGCGTTGTTGTTGACAAAGACAAGAAAGACAAAAAATAATTTAAAGAGATTCCGTCGACCACCGTTAGTTGCCGGGCTAAAGGTCACTTTTTCGACTAACCATCCGGGATTCCTCGCGGTGCCCCTCGGAGTTCGCGCCTCTGCGGCGCAGTTCGATTACTGCACGCTAACTGTATCTCAGAAAGAGAGAGAGAAGAAGAGGAGGAGACGCACGTAAGTTAAAAATGATACCGCGGGATACTACGAGCTCTGCCACCGGGACGTAATATATGTGGCACGCGCACAAGCGTCTGTGTCGAACGCCGAATGGTCGGATTGCGGGGGCGCTAAAGAAATTGAATCTACCACGACGCCTTGCATAAAGTTAAGAGAAACAAAAGCAGGAAAACAAAATAGTGGCGACACACTGAACGACATTCTATCACCCCCACTTTTTTTTTTCTTTTTACGGAAAAGAAGGTTCGTACAACTGACACGTTCAAAATCCCGCGCATGCTCTAGACAACTCCAGTTACTTGGAGAACACGAATTCACGCTGAAGAGCAAGAATAAAAAAAATTGTTCGGATACGAACACCCTATGGCTGCCGGAGAGAGGGTAGCAAAACACGGTGTGACAAATGAACGCAGCGAACGCTCATTTATCACCAAAAGCTTGTGGACAGCACAGAGCAAAGTATATGGGACCGCGTGGAAAATAATAAACGCAAACTTCAACCTCACAATAACCATACTTTGCGAAAAAGAAGGATTTCGCAACGTGTTATACACGGCGAAACGGCGGTGGCGTTGCAACACGCCGAGAATACGCAAATCAGCGCCCGCGACGACAGCCTGTGCGAGCTCAACATTGACGGATTGGAGCACCGGAAAAAAACAAACGCGCGTGCATGCACGAACAAGGCTGCCGAGAAATATAACGAAATAAGAAGGCGAAAGAGGGCTAGAGTTTTGAGGAGGGCAATGGCGAGAAGCATACAAGAAAAGGCAACCATGCTCCAGAGAAGCGCACGGTTGTCGACAAGATTTGATTGATTGATTGTTTGATTGATCAATTAATTGATTGGTTATTACTTTATTATTGATTAAATAATCAATGATAGTTATTAATTATAAATATTTATTGCGTTTAAGTGATACCTATCAATTAAATAATTAAATCTTTAAAACCAATTACTTATTATTTAATTGTTGCTTAATTGATTGAGTAATTGATTGATTGATCGATTGATATGTGGGGTTTAACGTCCCAAAACCACCATTTGATTATGAGAGACGCCGTAGTGGAGGGTTCCCAAAATTTCAACCACCTGGGGTTCTTTAAGGTGCACCCAAATCCGAGCACACGGGCCTACAGCATTTCCGTTTCCATCGGAAATGCAGCCGGGACTCGATCCCGCGACCTGCGGGTCAGCAGCCGAGTATACCTTAGCAACTAGACCACCACCGCGGCGGGGCGGTTGTCGACAAGAGCAACGCCGCACGAGCGACGAGAATATAGAGAACCGCGAATTCAGGGGTCCTCGCTCTTTATTGGCAAATCGAAGGCAAGCCAAGCACACCACGTGCGCGTTCCGTGACTTGCTACTTTGATTTCTTACGAATTGCGCAATGCCCCCCAATAAACTCCTACACGCCGCGAATTCAACCTGCACACACGCGCCCATGGAGCAGCGCAACGCTTTAGTTGCTGCAGACTAGAGCGACGATGATGGGCGCAGTCAAAGGCAGCTTGACGAGTTCAACCACCCCCTTCCCCCGCCCCGCCACCCACTACTAAGTTCTCAATTTTGCTTGCGTATATATATAATTAGGAATAAAGGAGCACACTTACGAAAATTTGATAGTTGTTTACGTTTCGGCCGTGGCACAGCCTTCGTCAGGATTAACAGAAATACGAGTATGTGGCCGCTTTTATGGGCAGGCATGAACACGTCAGTACAAAACACATGCAATCAGCATGTGAGTGTCACAAAAATTCTTTGAAACAGCCATGACTACACTAAAAAAACATTAAAATGTAATACAATAGTCAAGATTGTGGGCATGTAAAAAGGCATTTGTAACATTCACCATTGACGACGAGGATCACGCATGAAAAAAATAATAAAAAATAAAAAATAATAAATATGTGATAACCTTTAGAAAGTATAGAATACGTTAGGGACGCTTCTTTAAATATTTCGCAAAATTGCGGACGCCAGGGCATCGTAGAAAGGCATGACACTTTGCCTACGCATTCGTTAATGCCGGATAACAGAGTGTTGCACTTGTGAATCAAGAACGATTCTCGAATTTCGCGATCATTCTTATCATCGTAGTTTCGCAACGTCAAAGCCCGCATATAATTACTATTTTAGACGAATGCGAAAGAGAGTGACCTCGTGCCACCATGTGCTCACGCTTATGACTACGGTGAAGATCAAATGGACATCAAGAAACAAAGCAGCGCCACTATGCCAGCAGCGGAGAATAATAAGAGACAAATAACAAAAGCGACCGATCCGACCCGAACCTACTTCACTATAGAATACGTGGGACGCACGAGAACACTTCCAAAAGCTTTCATTTATCAACGTCCGCGGAGAGCGTAGAGAGAGAAAGAGAGAGAGAGAGTAAAAATAATATATTCCCAATCCGCGCTGTTATCTCGCGAGACTGCCTCGACCGCCCTTTTTTCAACCCCATGTGAAGATAACAGATGCACGGTCATTAATATGCGTCTATGAATTACTCAACTGCCGCGCTCTGTAGTTACACACTCTAAAAGACTATGCCTTACTCTTTTAGGGGAGTGTTGGCTAGCAACGTATAGGACTGCCGTAAGAGACAAAAAAAAAATAATTCACAAGACTGTCAGGCCAAGGCATGCGTAGAGGAATTTATGTGTCTTTTTAACTCCGCTGTAGCATCTATTAGGTAAACTGCAATTATTTTAAATCAACGAAATATTACTCTTTCATCTACTGGGATCCGAACCCACAACCTTCACCGGTTCTTTTAAGGCGCAAGACAGAAAGAGATATTTTTCGAATGTCGTCTGATATCATACGCCCTGAAAAAAGTATTTATTTATTTATTTATTTATTTTTTATTTATTTATTTGTTTGTTTATTTATTTATTTATAATACCCTCAGGGCCAAAAGGCATTGAAGAGGGGATAGGGGAAATACACATGAAAAATACAAATAAAACAATACAATAAAATACCTAGATAATATGAACATTTCTGCAGAATATACAAAAATAGCTACTTCCAAAATCAAAAATGAAAGAACTTGCAAATAATAGATAGCAAAAGCTCCGCAAATGCACTCAGGAGTCGACTGACTCAAATTGACTGGCGATGAAGATCGTAGAACCAGAAATGACGACGGTATAACAGCAACTAGCCAACAATGACCGGCATATATACGCACAAAAGTAGAGCTTACATTGGTTAATGTTAGGTAACAGTTAGCCGGGCCTCACAGTAAGCGAGTGAGTGAGAAAGCGGAATCGGATCCCAGCTTGCCAGTGATCGTCATAACGATTGACATACATGAATGGAAACCAGCAAAAAACGATATTGTCGTCAAGATAATAATTGCAAGCGCGCAACCGAGGACATTGTCGAATAAAGTTGGTGAGAGGGAGCCTCCGCATACAGCTACAGTAACCTGATTGAAATCATTCGAGGCACATTGTTGCCATCGGCGTCGCCGTTGCTGTCGCCGTCATGTTCCGTATAAATCTAGATCGTTCGCATAACATCGTTTCGCATTCCACACTGCTGCTGTCGAATTCGCTGCTTCACCCTTGTGGGGGGAAACGCAGCTTCTTTCACACCAACCGTTTCCTGTTTTTCGATCAAACGAGACCGTCCTCCGTGACCTAAACCGTAAGAACAAGTGCGTATTCAACTACCAGTAAATGACATTCACGAATCAAGGGGTTGAGGCTAACAACAGGAAAAACCACTCAACCTTATTCGTGATTCACTCAAAGTGTAGAATACGAAATAAATATGATCGCTCTTCAGAGAGAAAAAAAAAACTTTTTCCAGTATAAGCTCGCTACGTTTGTGCGCCTAAATTTCACTTCAATTATAAGAATATAGAATTTTCAGAATATAGAATAAGAATATAGAATTTTCAATTATAAGAATATGCTTATAGGTACGAGAATTCAATCGAGCTCGCGCCTTGGGCGAAAAAAACGAAAAACGGCCAAATATCGGAAGATTAACGACGTCGTCTTAACGGCTCACGAGAATAAGTATATCCACCGTTTTCTTTCCTGCAAGGCCGCGCCGCAGTTCCGCACAAACTCGGCCGTTATTCCAGGGGAGATGGCAACATAGTTGCTTGTTTCCTCAACAGTTCTTCCTCGGTTATCCCCCCCCCCCCCCCGTTCCTACTTGGTACTATTTCCATCTTTTGGTTTATGAGCGATTTAGAAGTGCTTTTGGCAGTTCAGCATTGGTCCCACGAGTGCGTGTTTTTTTTTCTTTTTGCGTCTTCGTTTTTTTCCTGCTGTTCAACCGTGCGGATATTTCTCTTTTTTTTTGTCTGGTTTCATCTTTCTCGACATTCACACACGGCGGAAGCGATTGTTCCGACGAGATTTATAGAGCAATGCGGAGAGCGGTAATGGTGGGACATATTTCTCGCTTTATTCAGTGAGCAGCACACCACGCGAAGCACGAGAGACGCCTATATAGCTATATAGAGCGCGGCAGGGTGATTTGCGACGTGATTTATCCGCCAAACACATCGCTTCTCCGTCGCGCCGCCGACCGTTCCCTCGGCGTCACGAGACGCGTCAAAGAGAGCTTGCGGGTAAAGTGTGACGTAAAGAGACATCAGACAGTTATAGTTTAGCGTTAGCGTGATAGCGTAGATTAAGGGAATGGCGTTACCGTGCGGCCAACGTTCGTTGTGGGCAGCGTCTTATAGTTTAGCGGAATAGCGTTTGCGTGGTTTACGTGCCCCCAAGTGGGATGGTGGCGCCACCTATTAGATGGTTAATAAGTTAAACAGTGAAAATGAAAAGAAAACGAGAATGTTTGCCTATGCCACCGCGCAAAGAATTGTTAGAAGTTTATTTTTGTGATAATAAAAGTGAATAAATATGAACCACGCACCTAACTCGAAAACATCTCCGTTGCCGATATGTTTCTATCGATGTTGTAGTTAGGCCTAGGCGCGTTCGAAATGAGAAGCTATCTCAAAAACTACGCCAACTTATCCGTAATACTCGGTCATCGAAGCTAACTGAAGGCAAGCGAAGTTACTTTGAAACGTCATTCGGTGCGAACAAAGTGAATCTTTCAACAACTACGCCAAAACCACTTCGAAACGGGCGTCCGAGAGCACCGCCATGTTTACGTACACTACGTACACTTACGCTACCACGGTAACCTTAAATCGGAAAGAATACCGCGCGTACGGGAAGCGGTACGGGTGACGTACGTATTTGCGCATGCGCACTTCGATTCCGGTATCACGGTACACTTGGTAATCCAGTAAGCCCGGTATACTATAACTCTCTGTTAGACAGTTCTAGTATACCAGGCTTACCGTGATATCGGGCGTACCGTGACACCGGAATGGAAGTGCGCATGCGCAGATACGTTACAATTACCCATACCGCTTATACCGTACGCGCGGTATTCTATCCGATTTAATGTAACCGTGGTAGCGTAAGCGGTACGGGTAACGTACGTATCTGCGCATGAGCACTTCGATTCCGGTATCACGGTACGCCCGAGTATCCCGGTAAGCCCGGTATACTAGAACTGTTTATTGCTCTGCCACGTCGAACGTATACGGTTACAGATATCAGAGCAAGAGCGCGGTATATGCTGTAGCAGTTGGTTGGCTGCGACCATGCCGTTTCGGCTTGCGGCAAAACTCGGTATTTACCGCGCGCTGTAAGAGCACATCTTGATGTCCACAAATGCGGCCCGCAATGAACCGCGGATGTATAGTTACATGAGCACAACGAACGCCCACGCGAATCACAAGTCACGCTCTGAATAAAACTGAAAAAGAAAGAATTTGAAGCAGCTACGCACTATAGACGCTTTTTATTATATTCGCAAGTGCGCTTCTCGGCACTGCATATTTACCCTGCATATTCAAACTGCATATTCACAATTTAATGCCTATAGGTATATAATCTTGGAGTGTCTGTATGATGTGCTTGTTTTCATGAAGAGTTTTCATGTATGATGTCTATCTGTAATGCTTTAATTGCAGTGACAATTATGTACATGCATGTTTTGATTTTTCTGGTTGCTCTATTGTTTGTATACTTGCATCGCATGCAAACATGTACACGCATGCCGAATGCGCATGGGAGTAGGAGCCTCTGTTAGGCAATACGGCCTTTAGCTCTTACTCCTCTTTCTGTATCAAAAAGCAATAAACTTCAATTCAATTCAATACCCCACTAATGGCGGCACCTGTCCCACTTCAAAAGGAAACAAGGTCCTAGTTAAACACGCTGGGGATCGCCTATTACGCGAAATAATGTCGAGATAGTTAAACCTAAATTTTCCTTGCCATAGCGCAAGTAAACTGCGCTTGAATATTTTCTTTGTAGAACGTGAGTAGTCGCCATTAGAAGGGCTAATCGCCATTAGTTAGCACCGAAGCTAAGTTTACAATTATGAAAACGGTGAGGGAACAGCGGTGCAAACGGCCTATTCCTCCCTTTTCATTCCCTATTCCATGCCAAACAAGGCTATGCTGTGGTTTACCCTCTCTCCTACCCTTTTCCCCTCTTCATCCCTCTCACGCGCATCACCCTCCCCCTCATTTTTATTTACCAACCCTTGCAATACCATACAAGGTTATGCTGTATTTTACCCTCTCCCCTCCCATTTTTATTCACCACCATCAGATCTTTGATCCTCTCCCTGTATTCAGTTTTCTACCTCATACGAGACTATGCAATACGTTACCCTTTCCCCTCCCCTCATTCCTCCTCCCAACCCTCACATCAACCCTCAGCGTCGTTTCCCTTTCCCACCCTATTTATTTCCCTTTCTCCCTCACATTATTCCTCCTTAGCCTCAATGGTATTGAAAAATGTTAGCATTGTTATATATGCCTGTTTTCGCAATTGATTGATTAATTGATTCATTGATTGATTTGTGGGGTTTAACGTCCCAAAACCACTATTTGATTATGAGAGACGCCGCAGTGCAGGGCTCCGGAAATTTCGACCACCTGGGGTTCTTTAACGTGCACCCAAATCTGAGTACACGGGCCTACAGCATTTCCGCCTCCATCGGAATTGCAGCCGCCACAGCCGGGATTTGATCCCGCGACCTGCGGGTCAGCAGCCGAGTACCTTAGCCACTAGACCACCATGGCGGGGCTGCCTGTTTTCGCAACTTTTGGCGCGATCAAGGCGACAGATTTAGCGCAAAACATACGGACGCCGCCAAGCTGGTACAGCAAGCAGATGTACCTGTTAAAAAAAAAATTAAAAAAAGGAGGGAAGCGGACTACAATAAGTACATACATATCGAATGGAGCAAAGTTGACACGTAAGTAGGCAGCCGAGTTTCAAGCGAGGGCCTTGGAACGCGCGCCTGCGCCCTGACGCCACGCCGCATCGAGATTACGTAACTCTATATTCACAAACACCTTTGGCACAAAAACACCATTGCAAAGCACTTCAGAAATAGTGACTGCGTTTCCTTCACCTTTGTTTTGTCACTTGTACAATATATACCAAACGGGGAGTTTAAACTGCACATTTACTTTGGTCGAGATATATGAAAATCATCTAACTTTCATAGACAGGAGACGAAAACATAATTGCTTCAGAAACTGGGGACAAACCCTGTAGCACTCACCACCGGTCGTTCATAGATTCGACTTCGGCTAACAAACGTACCTGTGCTATAAGCTGCTCCGATCAGTGTGCGTTCCATAGTGACCACAAGGCCATGCCCACTACCATCACGAGAGAAAAAAAAGAACAAAAAAAACGACCAGCCAACAAATACAAAAAATAACCAATGACAAAAAACAATAAAACCGCGTCTGTACACTTCATCGTGATGACCAGCTCTCAAACCAACTAATGAGTTTCTGTCCATTCGTTCGAACTTTCCGAGTAAGCTTTGTCTCGTGTGCTCAAAAAAAAAAAAACAACTTCACTGGTTATCCATTTAAACAGCGTGGAATGGCTTTCTTTTTTTTTGCATTCCCGTCAGAACTGTAACGAGACACCAAGAAGGCCAGTGACCTTTTAGGCGTCTATTTAACCGTCTAGACAGGGTCAAGCAGCGGGACCCAATAAAGAAAGACAAGTAAAAGATGCGACGTTTCGAGAACTTCTTCCGTTGTAACAATAACAGACCCTTTGTTATTCAAGACTGCAATTTCTCAGCAATGCTTGTAACTATACGCAGTTTCCATTATCTATCTTTGTCTTGTATGTGCTTGAATTCTTACTTATACATTTTTAGTTGACTTATGTTGCCTTCCTGATTTGCGCATCTGACACTTGTTTCTTTATTTTGTCCTTTTTTTCTTGTGTGTTATAAATGTTGTACGCACCCCCTCTGTAATGCCCTACGGGCCCTGAGGGTATTCTAATAAATAAATAAATAAATAAATAAATAAATAAATAAATAAATAAATAAATAAATTACACGCACAGCGCCCTTCAAGGGAGCCTTACCGCTGTCTATAGCCCCGTTCAACTTTGCCAGCGTCGCTTTTTCTTCTTTTTCGTTTTTCCCGGGATGCACTCGAATAACGCTGACTCACCACACCCGGAGATCGTATTACTGCACGCCAAGCACACCGCTTTCCCGCCAACCAACCAACTCCTCTCGAGACAGCGCTTCCAACAGACGCCGCTTAAACGTTCGAGCAGCTCCGATAAAGACGCCGACGACGTCGAAACGGCTCTCATGCACGCCCCATCTCGCATTTCTATCGCTCTATCTTCCTTCACTTCCCTCTTTCTTCGTTTTGTGACGTCACCTCGCATCCACTTACCCGACTTCCGACTTCTCGGAGTTCCCTACAGAGTGCCCTGCTCACTACGGAAGGCTTGCACGTATTGGTCCGTCCCCAACTGCATCTTTGTATTTCTCGACATCTCGCAGTAACATGGAAGAAATTTGATATCGCAGATTTTTTTTTCCTTTTTTCCCCCATTTGACTTATTCATCGATAACACCAGAGAACATTCGCTGTAATGCTTTGAACAATTTTATAACGAAGCTATTATAGTCTCACCATGTGCCGCGGGCGTCCCCATAATCGTAGTAGTAGTGGTAGTAGTAGTGGTAGTAGTAGTAGTAGTAGTAGTAGTAGTAGTAGTAGTAGTAGTAGCAAAAGTGATCACTAGCGGCGGGTTTACGACAACACGTGACCTCGCTAGCCAATCACATACACTTTCTCGCTCCCAGCTTTACTGTCCGACGGTTTTCACGGCGAAAAACTGGCGATTTTTTTTTTCATTACATAGGTTTTCTCTTTCGTGGCATTTTATTTGTTTCGAAATTGAATTGTTTCCCTCGCCTTCCCCAATTTTGTACTCTGCTGTCATTACTTTTACTATTTAATTTTTTCCATTGCCAATTTTCCTGCACTCTCGCCACAACTCGCGTACAGTCACTATCAGATTTCAGCCAGATTGGCACATTTTGAAACCTCGGTCCCAAACTTTCCTTTCATCGATGTATGTTCCTAAATATTTTTTCTTACCAAACCGCCCCCCCCCCCCCTTTTTTTTCTCCGTCTCTTTGCGATGTATTCCCAAGCCACGTTTATATACAATCTCTTTCTTCCCTATAAGACACGAGTCAACCAAGCCATTTATTAAAGTGACAACGAACCGACGACTAGATGGTTCCTACAAAGCAGTCCTTCAAAAAAGAGAGAGAGAGAGATGGGAGAGAAGGGGGGTTCACCGAGGACATCGACGATTCAATGTCGTCGACTCGGCACTTCCCCCTACTTTTCCACTTCTTCGGGACGATGAAAAATATCCCGCCATCCTTCCCTAAATTCTTTTCCCTTTACCAATATTTTTTCCTTCACCCCAGCAAGTCGCGAACTACTTCGAAACACATACACGCATCGACTTGCGGTGAAAAACAGGGCGGACAAAAATCTATCTATGGTCCGCGTCGGCCATTATGTACATCGTTTTCATTATCGGACACGAAGAAGAAATGACCCCCCTCCCCCCGCCGTCTCTCCCTACTCGAAGATAAATTATAAATGGGGAAAATAAATATAGGGAAGTGGGCACGCACTAGAACAAACCGGAGCATCGTATACAGGGGATGGGGGTGAAAAGGGGGAGTTCATTAGATCTTGACAGATTCGAGAGACGGATTCTGGGGCTGCCGGTCCGCGAGAACCCTGACCTCCTTATAAGGACGTAGACTCCCCTCATCCCGTTTTCGTGTCCCGATAGTATCCTCGCGTATGATATCCTTTATACTTCTTTATAAGGGATAAAAAAGAGAACAACGATATATCGACCGAAAGGAGAACTCAGACCCGCGCGCCTCCCTATCACGACATTAACGGGAGATGTATGGGGAGAACGAGGAAGACACGTATCCCTCATTTATAACGCTCTTCTGGTCGTGGGAGAAAAAGGGGAGTAAAAATTTCGCCGCGACGGAGTTGATCCCCTGAAGAAGGGAGTGAAAAGAGTGCTCGTAGGCAGAAGGAGCGTAAGGAGGCAATAAAGATGTGTGTAAGGACGAACAAATGGGTCTATGTGTGTGTTTCATGTGTAAAACACTATACATAAGGAGATCACGACTATCATGCAAGATTTGACCCTCCTAAAGAAGGTAATAATAATAATAATAATAATAATAATAATAATAATAATAATAATTGTTGGGGTTTAACGTTCCAAAACCACCACATCATTAGGGAGACATCCAACTACTAAAACGTACCTAAATCTAAGCACACACGCCTCAAGCATTTTCACCTCAAAATGCGGCCGCCACGACCGGGATTCGATCCCGCGACCTGCGGGAATGCACAAAGAGGGGAATAAAAAGGGGGTTTATTGAGAGAAGTGGGCGATGAAGGTGTGTACGAGGCATTCAAGTTGCCGAAAAAAAAAGGGAAAACGTGTATTAAATTGATAAAGCGTTGCCGCACAAGACTTCGCAACGAAGCTGAACCTCGAGAGAAGGGAATGCAAAAGGGAAGAGGCCGGAGCGTCAACGGGAGATCTATAGGGAAGAAAGGAACAAGCATTTCGTTTACAAGACAGTGGAGAGAAGTCCGCGTTGCGAGAGTATTGATCCCTAGTATAAAGAAAAAAATCAAAGAAGGCGGTAGTCAGGGGAAAGACGTATGAAGAGACATCCTACAAAGAATGTGTCGCATAATGATGACGACACCGCAAAAGACGATCACTCGTTTAATATAAGCCGAACCAGCCACATTTACAATTCATTTGCAGGATGTAAGCAACGACAACGCAAAAAAAAGAGTACATCGGTCTCTTTTTGTCTTTGCTCTCAGAGAATTAAGAGTACAAAAATGATCAATCGATCGAGGACGTCATGCAGGTATAGATACGTGTATACGTGAAAAAAATAAATGACTTGAGTTTTTTTTTTTTTGCCTCGGTCAACAAAGAACGCTGAAAAAATCGTCGAGTGGAAGTTAATCGCTCACTCAGAGACCCTTCTGGTCAGTTTTCGAGCATTTAGGGAAGATGGAGATGGTGGATTTACATTGCGAGGATATCGCGATACGGTCACGTATAATGAGTGAGTTGCCCGATCATATATATATATATATATATATATATATATATATATATATATATATATAAGAACCACAACGACTTTTGTCTAGTCCTGCACTCCTACCGCAAACGTCCGAGAAGATACATTGCAATCGTTTTTTTTCTTCAGCCCAAACAGGATGTCGTTAACAGCTACATGTAAAGGGCGTCGACTTCTACAAGTGAATTTCAATGCGAAACGTAATTTTGAAACATTTAATGTTCTCGCCGATACTTTACGAAACAACTGCACGGTTCCGTGCGTAACACCACGCAGAACGCAATCGGGGTGTACGGAGAGGAAAATATATCAAGCACGATGTCACAGACTATATTTTTTTGTTTCGTTTCTTTTTGTCACAACGAATTGTTAAGCGAGTCGGGCAGGTCTGCTCTCGAAACCCATCGAAAAAAAAATCACCAGCTCGACATAAGAAAAAAAGAAAAGAGTGACATACATCAAGCTATAGCGGGTTTCTGTATCTGATTGATTGATTTGTGGGGTTTAACGTCTAAAAACCACAATATGATTATGATAGACGCCGTAGCACAGCGCTCCGGAAATTTCGGCCATCTGGTTTCTGTATTTACCATCGCTTTATTAAGAGAGCTGAAGCCTGCCACAGGATAACTCTGAAAGTCTTGGGGCAAGTTATTCTGCCCCTCTCGCGTGTAACACTTCTTTATTTATCGGCAAATATTTAAAAATAAACTACGGTATGGCCGTAAGCAACACCGGCACAACGACCAAACCGTACAGTTCCATGATAATAGATGAGAGGGCCATCAAATGTTGATGTCTATGGCTAGTGCCACGCGTGACTTCTTGGCCAGCATGGGGATGACGTGCAGTAGTGCATTCCTTTTCCTATAAGCTTCGCTCATCAGGCCGTGTGTGGCTTCGTGAGGCCTACAGTCACTTGGTCGCAAGACGAAGTTCAGCAAAACGTTCAGCAAAAGTTCAGCAGTATCACTCCCCCTCCCCCCTCTCCTAGGCTGACCGATTCAAACCAGCCCACGATATCCCTAACGAGTAATTCTTTTACCCCAAAGAAAAACCTGAAGATACTGAAATAATAAACAAAGCTGCAAGTGGCAAGAACGAAAGTTACGGGCAAATGTGCTACCCATCATCCCCATGATGGCTGAACAATCGCAGCGCCACAGTTCCCTCTAGTACATAATGAAGAAAACTATATGGGTCAAGTGTGGCCTTCCAGATTGTATGTGGCTGCGTGCCGATCTCGGAGGCCACGGGCCGAGCAGTCGGCCGGTCACATGGTGGCTTAGCAGTCCCAGAGCCACAGTTCCCTCTAGTACACAGAGTAAAGGAAACTGTGGCCTCCCAGATTGTCTATGGCCTCCCAGATTGTCTATGGCTGCGCGCCAATGTCGGAGGCCACGGGTCAAGCAAGCCCGGTCAGCCTCTCCCGTTTCGAGAAGAAACTTTGGGACGCTTACGACGCGAGCACATCTTACAAGCGAAAACAAAGACATGTTCAGCTGCTCTCACCTTCGTTGACGAAGACGAACCATTTGTAGTCAGGCACGGAGATGACATCACATGGAAGAGATAGAAAAAGAGAAAGAACATGTAGACCAACCATACAAGCTCACGATACATTTATATCGTTCTTTTTAAATAAATTCTTGCTGGGCGACTTGGTGCAACACGAAGTGTACACACTTTGATACCACGGGCTCCACGACCGTGGTATGAAATTGTGTATATTTCGTGTAGCGAGCGGTAGTGATAAAATATATTTATATGTCTGTCAGCAACAACTGCAAAAAACAACGTAAGTAAATGTCTAAATTATTTCACAGTTAGTCACGCCGTGCTTCTCCATGGCCCAAATTGAACGACCCACTCAAGTTGCACGCGATAGGTATATGGCGGCTACGAACAGGGTGGAAACCTGTGTTCGAAACAGCCGAAACTTTCCGCGTTCAACGACTGTTTCAACAAGGCACTGCCTTCTCAGCAGCGACGGTGTGTAGCAAAATATTTCAACCAGAGGTGATACGAATAGGACCTTGAGGCAACAAGGATGCTTAATTTACCAATAGTTGAGTGTTAAAGGCCTTTCGATGCCTAGTAGTGCACAGAAACGACCAAACGTCTGTTGCATATCCAAATAAAGACACCGAAGACACCGTGTCACAAAGGGCTAATACAGATACAATCTACGTGGAGCGTGAGACAAACGCTATACCTCAAAGCATCACTAATGCATACACGCGATGCCGGGGCCACAAAATGCACACGCTATATACCTGAATGCATCGAAGCTGCCCGGTAGACGTCTACACTCCCCGCTCTATTTCACCCATACGCTATCACGGACTTGACTGTCCATTAGATGGATTCCGGTGGTCGTGATTAAGATAAGAGACGTCACGTGAGCGGCTGACAACAATGCGCAATAATGGGAGGGAGAGGGGGTGTCACGCGATGCCCTAACCACTGACAAAGGGAGCGTATACAAAGCGCACCGGGTCGGACAGGTGTCGGATATGGCCGCGGCCCGCGCGTCCTATGGCCCGCACGAAATGCCGCGAACAATGCGACGCCAGGCAAGCGTGCGGTTATTCTCCTCGGCCTTCTAAGGAGTCAATGCCGTCAAAGCCAGGTCAGACGCAAATCCGGTCGATGTGTGCAAGAGCTTTATAAAGGAGGCCGCACGGGGCCATCACCACATAGTTGCGTGCACTGCTTGTGCAGCACCGCATAATTGCGTGCTTTCCCATACAACGTTGATCTCGACGACGAAGAATGTCTGCCATAAGAAAACGTCGACCTCGGCTGAACAGAACGTGAGGCGCTTGATCACGCTGGGAAGTTGACAGACTATATATATGAACTGTTACCGCTTGGAAAGCGGGTACGGTGCTTCACCGTCGGCCTGAAGGTAGCGGGTTCGAATCCGGGCCGGGGCGCCCGCATTAGATGCGAGAGACCCTTGAGAATAGATTCAGCAGCGAGTTAAGGCGCTCCACGACGGATGGAATTTCCCCAACAATCCACTACTGTGACCCTCAAAATCATGTCGTTGTGTTAGGACATAAAGCTCCAAACACTACTATTGTAAAATAGAAACAGATTCCGAACAATGCCAAAAATATAAAAAAGTCCCCTCAAACGTTTCTTATGAGATTATCACTGCAGTGCGCGTTTGCTAGTTGCTGACCCACATTGCTGGTTTCTCGTATCTAATGAACTAACGACTGTCACTTTCGCTTACGCAACTCCTTTCAGCGGTTTTTTTTTGTTGTTTTTGTTTTGACCCCAAGTTTCTAAGCTAACAGCGAAGCTTCAGCAGTGCATATATTTACATAGCTTGAGACCACACTGCTCGATAAAAGGTCTGGCACTGTGACATCAAAGTGTAACCAGAACAGTTTGGTGTTTTCTTTTTGTTTAATTTTCGGACGAACTATTCAGGACTCTCCAATGTGCCTTTTTAGCAAAAAAAGATAATAAAAAACACAGACACAAGAAACACGCCAATTACCTTTTTCTCTACAAACTACCTAGGCGGCTCGAATACGCGCTCCAGCGGCCAGCTTACAGCGAACAATGGCAAGGTCGACGGTTTAAAAAGAAAATAACGGTAATTCAATACACAAGCCAGGAAATAAAAAGGAATTAGACCATAAATGAAGACGCGGCACTGTGCAACAAGATTTTTTTTTTCAAAAAATATAAGAGAAGCAACTACAACATATAACCTTGCCTAACTTAACACAGGTTAAGCAAGCGGGTGCACAAAGTGGTAAAAATAAAACGCTACGTAAGAATGCCCTAATTTAACAGCACTAGAAGAAACAGTAAGTTCCTCCGCCTGATTTGCTCCGGTCTCTCAATTTGGTTTTTTTTTTAGCCGATCCTAACATCATCCCTTAATTCTGCCTTAGCTAATTTCAGTTGTTAGACTTTCTAAACTGTGTTTCTCCTTCTTGCTCGTTTCATGACGCTTAGTATAATCAGCACGGCATCCGCGTTTATTGGCACGTGGCAGTTGAAACTTAACCATAACCTGGCAGTTGAAACTTAACCAGGCTAGCACTTTTTTCCCATTTTCCGTCTCGCCTCTGTAACAACAACACACACAAAAAAAGCCCGCCAGTTCGACGCCGTCACATCAATCGCAACGCAGCTGCAAAGGCGCGAGTGTACGTGGTTGGCTATACAGCGAGTACATGTAGTGTCGAAAATGTATACGGTTATATTTGAAATACGCGCACGCTTATTCATTTAGAGTGCCGATATGGTTGCTTTATTATTATTATTATTATTATTATTATTATTATTATTATTATTATTATTATTATTATTATTATTATTATTATTATTATTATTATTATTATTATTATTATTGTTGTTGTTGTTGTTGTTGTTGTTGTTGTTGTTGTTATTTATTTACTGTACTTAAGGAACAGCATCATCATTATCAACATCTTTAGGATCATTTCGAACGTTACAATCTTCTTCATGAGCATTTTATTCTATTTCTTCTCGACGCCAACCTACGTGGCACCTACAGCCACCACTACTACTACTACTACTACTACTACTACTACTACTACTACTACTACTACTACTACTACTACTACTACTACTTAAAAACTCTGGTTACAGTAGTAGTTAGCTGTAGTAGTAGTAGTAGTAGTAGTAGTAGTAGTAGTAGTAGTAGTAGTAGTAGTAGTAGTATGTGGTAGCGGCAGTATATAAAGTAGCCGTATAGTACGACAACGCAAGAAAGCAGACTCCCTTTGAAAAATTATATAAGGTCTCGTTTTTCCGTGTTTTTGACACAATATTAATAAGATCTGACAGAGATTAATGCAATAACAGACAGTTATTGTCTGTTAGATCTCATATATATATATATATATATATATATTTGAGAAAGTGATCTCACAGCACATCAAATCAGGCTATATAAACCATCGAGAAGCGCTTTCTTTATTTCTTCAGCTGGCCTCAGCTTTAGGTGGTAATTAACGACCTTAAAATAAGCTCCCGCACAAGTAACTCTGTTGCTCTTTTGAATCCCTCCTCTCTCTCTCCTCCCCTATGTCGTTCCTCGTCTCTTAAGCTAGGCACCCCGGAAAAAGAATATTGACTGCAAACGCGAAGGAGGGCACTCCATTAAAGTCCAATTTCCTTCGAAGCTTAAACAAAGAATATCCGTAACTAGGCTTAAACTAGACAGGAGCCGATAAAGCAGGCATCGGCGCTACCAATGCCGGTTTCGCTGATCCAGCAGCTTTTGCGGAAATGGAATATCTATAAAGGAAAAAAATTAAAAAATGCAGAATAGATCGGCGACTGGCGAGGTTCATCTTACACACAAAAAAAATACAGAAAAAGATAGAAAGAGAGAAGGAAAATTCATCCCAACAGCTGAGTTTGGGAAACATCTAGACTTTCTTTATTTAAGAACTTCGATCTTAAAGGTGTCTAAAAAAACCCCAGTGGACCTTAAAGGATTTTAAGGGTATTTTAGAAACATTCTAAGGGGGGAGGGGGTCTCTTGAAATCCATAAATGACCCTTAAAGGCCAACACTGGCGGTATCTCGAGGTCAACGGATCTCAATGAAATTCGCTGGGTACGTTCCCTTCCACATTTCCGTTATTTATTCCAAATTACAGTCTTGAGAGATGCGCTGATTGTTTCCAAATGAATTTTAAAGATTGCCTCGAAAAGCGCTCTCGCTTTCCAGAATTATTAGCAACACTGTCTCTGTGACGTCACGTTTGGCATATCAACGGAAGTGACGCAGCCGATTTCATCGGTACATTTGCTACTACACCGTTTATTGTGCTGGCCACAAGGCAACGGCGGCGGTGTTTGGCATGGGTATATCACGGGAATGCTTTCTTCCTTTCTCCGCGGTGTTTGGCCGGCGCTTCGCTGGTCTGGCTTTCACTGTTTTCATACAACGCACCGGCGTGACCAGTATACGGCCTCCGGTTCTTCAAAAATAGTATTCGTCATACACAGACAAGGCGCCCGGTCGGGTTTCGGTTTCGCATGTTTTCGCTTATTAAAAATTAATTTCGAATTTCCTGAGCATTTCAGTTATTGGGCTTGTGACAAGGGTGTCTCGGGAACATTAAAAACACCATTACCTTGACATGGTCGAAAAAGAAAAAAACGCCGGAGTTAGCATTTAAATGAAAGACCCACAAACAAACAACCCTTGAAAGCACAAACAACCACCCCGTTATTCTCTCCTGGCGTTTCCAGTCTTCTCCCGCACGATTGGCGACGCCACGCAGTCTGTTCACGTGACGTCACGAGGAAACAAGCTTTCGATTGTTCCATATATGCACGAGGATTACCATTACCTGGACATGGTCGAAAAAAAAAAGCGCCGGAGTTGGCCTTTAAATGAAAGACCCATAAACAACCCTTGAAAGCACAAACAATCACCCCGTTATTCTCTCCTATAGCGTTTCCAGTCTTCTCCCGCACGATTCGTGACGTCACACAGTCTGTTCACGTGACGTCACGAGGAAACAAGCTTTCGATTGGTCCATATATGCACGAGGATTACCAGTACAGCGAATCGTTTCCAACCCCCCTTATGCCATACAGCCTCACCCCCGTTCTTCGTTGTCTCGCATGACTATCATGTGCGTTTTGTGCGATTGCGGCGGCTGCGCAAGCGGTATATAGACCCATTCCATGTTTGTAAACACAGGTTGCCCAACGTCGACATTAAGGGTAAAATTATAGCCGCGTCCGCACGTAACTTCCGCCATAAGCGCTGAAGGCTGTGATGACGTAACTTCCGCCCGGCTGCATTTCCGATGGAGGCGGAAATGTTGTAGGCCCGTGTGCTCAGATTTGGGTGCACGTTAAAGAACCCCAGGTGTTCGAAATTTCCGGAGCCCTCCACTACGGCGTCTCTCATAATCATATGGTGGTTTTGGAACGTTAAACCCTACATATCAATCAATCGTAACTTCCGCCATAGGCACAACGCCATAAACGACGTTGTGAGACGCCATAAGCGTTGTGAGAGCCATACTGCTGAGTGCTGTGATGCGCGCCAACAAACAAAACAAAGTTGCGAGACGTGACTCACATCCAACGGCGACGCAGTTCGTCGGCATACCGTTTTTTTTTTTTTTTTTTTCCTCGTTGCTTGACTGAGAACAACACCACATGCACAATTGAAAACTTAGCAGAAACTGCGGTGGGCAGAGCATCTTCTGCCTACAAAGACAGCGCCACCGCATTTTCGTGACGTAAGTGTGTTTAGAGAGAGTGGTTAACGATCTTAGAGTACTCGGTACTTCACTATGGGAGAGCTGTGCGCCGTCCCCAAGTCCACTCACGCCATCTTGTTGCGTTCTTAGTAAGTTCGGTGGAATTTGTCAATATAAAAAAGCGTGTTGACGTAAAGCGCGAAACGTTGATGTGCCATATACGCTTAGCGTCGACACGTGTTCCCGTTCCCACGTGTTTCGTGAAGGAAAGAGGGGCGAGGAGAAGACATAGCGCCGGTATAGAAGGTGTGTGAAGGCGAGAAAGAAAGCACTCTCTTGTCTTTGTAACTCTTGGCGGTCTAGGGGCCTTTTAAAAAAACATACGCCAGCACAAAACTGTGACTCCAGGTAAAATGAATGTAAAGTTAGGCGTTATGCAACTGTTACGTAAACCTTGGAACAGTAACACATACATACCTATATGCGACCCAGTTAATCATTCATCAAAGCAAATTCATTTTAGAAAACAACTTGACTTTTATTTCGCGCTTACTCAGTGATTTTCTACCTTGCCTCTTGTTTTGGAAATGCCATCCTTGTGTATAAAAACATCTTGAAATAAACATTTCTTAGTCTGCGCCATGTGTCTGTAGTGTCCCTAATTTGCTTTTGTAAGTTAAAAGCGCGATTAGCCAATAATATGTGCAACCAACTAGCCCCTACAGCTGCTCTTATACCCACCCGAATTCCATCAAGATCCATTACACTAAAACTAAATATGTTTCATGCAGCCTAAACTACAGCAGCCGAAATAGTAGCCCTCGGTGCCGCTCTTCAGTTTGTTGTAGAGCAGACATCCGATTCTTGGGCTCTCTTTTGCGCCAGCAAAATAGCCATCCAAAGTACATCATCCGCTCTACGTCGTAGCTCCCAAGAGCAGATCGTAGCGGAAATCAGGCAAGTCCACCAATAAATAATTGAAATAGGGAACAGGTTCATATTCTAGTGGCTGACTAGTCATATTGGCATTCAGGACAACGACCAGGCGGACGCTGCTGCCCGATCCGCACATGACGGTGTCAGCAGCGTCACCATTCCCCTTTCAAGATCCGGCGCCACAAAAAAAACTTCGTGTACAAGCCCGTCGTCTAACGTTAGGCTTATGGCATTCACCAACATTCACAAGTAAACGGCTACATACACACTTTTGACCCCGACCTCCGGCTACTCCTGTCAATCAGTCTATCGTGATGTGAGACTACCTTGCTGGCCCGCCTGTGGCTTGGAGTGGCGTCAATTCCCAAACACCTATCTATTCCTTTCTGACTGAATTGACTGACAGCTCGTCATATGAAGTATTCGGGTGCAGCGAAACATTCGCGCACGTTGATATGTGGGGTTTAACGTCCAAAAACCACCATATGATTATGAGAGACGCCGTAGTGAAGGGCTCCGGAGATTTCGACCACCTGGGGTTCTTTAACGTGCACCCAAATCTGAGTACACGGGCCTACAACATTTCCGCCTCCATCGAAAATGCAGCCCCCACAGCCGGGATTCGATCCAGCGACCTGCGGGTCAGAAACCGAGAGCCTTAGCCACTAGACCAACGTGGCGAGGCAACAGTAGCGCACGTTCTCTATGACTGTACTTGCTTCAACCGGACTTACAAACTGTGACTGTTTGCCGACAAAGTTCCTTCTTAGTGCTCTGATAGTGTGCCAGTCACCACACTTTTTGTCATTACTGTCACAATCTCTCCTTCTTCTCTTCCCTTTTTTTACACTCATTACGCGCCTCCCAAAACACATGTTAGCAAACCAGAATCGTCTTCTGGTTAACCACCTCCCAGTCTTTTCTCTCTCTCTCCCTCTCTCTTTCATCACCCGAAGACGTTTACAGTATGTTTTTCGAGAAAATGTAAAAACAAGGACACGTGTATTTCCTTTGCTCTTTTTTTCCACTAAGCCGACACAAGCTTCAGTGCTTACGCCCCCCCCCCCCCAACATAAAATTACCAATTTCTCTCACAAAGGCATCATGCCGCAACGGAGTTGACACGAAGAGCATCGTTTATAAAGCTTTTTCGGGGGATCAAATAACTGTCAATAAGGAAAACAACAGCGCCTATATTAACGGGGATGGAACGGGGCGAGGGCATAAGCCAAACGCAGTCATCAGAGAAGTCAACGTCACGCCTGACAGGCTTACTTGAGCTGGCGTTGGAGTTTTATAAAGACAGGATGAAATCGAAGAAAGAGAAATATTTCTTACGACGGTCGATTTGTCACCTTCGTAAAGGGGGGTGGTTCGAATTAACCACAGGCGAGTCCGCAAAAGAGCGAAACAAAAAGGCGATAAACAACGCATAATGCGAACAAAAATGTGAGAAAAAAAGAAACTAGATCGACAACTTCTACGCTGTGGTCGACAAGGAAGCTCAAGGAGCCAATGGGCAGAAAAAAGAGATATGACTAGGGCCGGATAGAAGACCGGCCGGTCATAGCACGAAGAACCAAGACACGTTATAAGGTGACCGCTGCGAAAAGAGCCAGGCGTGAAGCGAAACAAAAAGAAGGAAAGGCCGGTTAAGGGTCTCATTTCACGCCTCGCTGAGTTCCTGAATTAGGGGATTAGGCGCGCCCGCGGGAACCCTGCCGAACAGAAGCACGCCGATCAACCGCGCGAAAAGAAACAGCATACATCACTGGCTCCGTGGTGTGTGTGTGGGAGGTGACGGGAAGAAGAAAAGAATGGGGGGGGGGGGAGAAGGGGCAATTGCAGACTCCTACAAAATGAACTAGAACGCTACGAAAGAAGACGCTGGCGCAGGACAGAGGCGGCAGCAAATAGTGGGACAAGGACGAAGTAATTGGGTAGATGATTGCAGAAGAAGTCAGGAATTAAGAAGCAGGCAAGAATGCAGAGGGAGGGGCAGAGGATGGGGGGGGGGGGGTCGACGAGTGTGAGGGAGTTATTCGAGGGTCAGGGTATACATGTGAGGTGCGTATAAGCAATGAGCAGCGCTTGGCTAAAACTTTAAGAGGGCAATATATCGGAGCGAAGGTTGAAAAGGATCGATACATCGACTGAGAAAAAAAAAGGGAAGCCTGCACGTTCAGGTCGGCTTAGGGAAGTGTATAAATACCAACAGAATACGCATGCCAACAAGTTGCTGTGAATCCAGAATTATTCTTTAGCGCATTTGGTGCTTTTTTAAGAAGATTCCTATTTTAAAAATCAGCCAGCTCCACGTAGCGGACACTGATGAAATAGTGCAGTTGTTAGCTTACAATGAACCCTTCAATTCGTCAATTACTTTCGATGATTGTATGAAGGTGGGTTTCGAATGAAGTCAGGTTGAATGGACTGGAATGAAATGGGTTGATTGAAGTGGGTGACTGAAGTGGAAGTGGTGGCGGTAGGTGGACGTAGTGGTGGGAGTCGTGAGTACATAACGTCGCCTACCCGTTCGCGATCAGGGTGATGGCCCCTGGCCATCAAATTCTCGACTAAGAACTGAATCTCTGTCAAAAGAACCATGACACCACCACCACCCGGGAATAAACGGAACCTGTTTCCATATACAGTCTTATCTCCATTGCGTTGGTTCTGCTTCTTTATGTTTGTCCAAGACTGACGTTTTTTTTTTTTTTTGCACTCAGTCGATCAAGTTGGCGAGGCTGCTGCGCATGATACACACTACGCATGTTCTCGTATTCATTATAAAGAGTAGAGAGACGCCATAAGTGTCAGTTGAGAGTAGCACTTTCTGCGGTCTTCTGTCTTGTGGTGTCGTTTTCCGCTAAAAAAAAAAAGCGACATGCCATATGAGGGACCTTGCCAGTTTTTGTGAACGTGCAAATCTATATACTTCAAGCGCGGATTTCGTGACGTCACACCTCAACGAGTAATCGCGCTACCTCGAACTTTCATGCGCCAAGCCTCACTTCAGCAAAAGTATAGCATACTTTAGCGCCAGTTCACTCTAATGCGCGCGTTAACGCAGGCTTTTCACTTAACGGCCGGGCGGCACTGCGCCTGTTAACCATAGTCACGCAATTGTTCTTGCAGGTTTTTCGTGAACAAACGTGAACCTCGAGTGCTGGCGTGCGAGGATCGTCCGGTGCAAGCCGATACAGGTGGCTGCCTATCCTTTGGGGATCTCAAGGAGAGGTAAGTGATCCACGAAGCAGTCAGGGACGTCTTCTACTTTTATCCAACGCGAACGATGTTCTGCGCTTCACTACTAGGGTACTAAAAAGTCTGATCGAATCGATTGATTAACTAATTGAATATTTACTTGAGTGACTGAGTGATCACTGCTAGTTGAGGATATAAAGATGCAGAAAAACGCAAAAATTTCGCTCTCATAATTCGTAATACTGTCACACACATATCTACCGATGTGTACACACATTAGATTAGCCCTACAATTATATATACGACAAAATTCAACGCGCAAACGCGTTTCTGCCTAAGTACGTTGGCTGAAAATGCTGCGCTTACCACTGGAATCGCATTCAGCCCACTCTTATATTCTGAGAAAAAAAATGCACCGCTGTAACAACACTTATCAGCCTCGTGAATATACCCGATATCGCAATCCGTTAAAAAAAAAGCCTTCACAACATTCGAGAAGGGCATAGTTGAAATTTTCGGGGAAAAAAAAGCAGATATGTACCGAACATTTTCAAGCCCAGTGACGAAAAAAAGAAAGTAAACGATGTGACGCGTTTGAAAGTTGGGCAACTAATTAATCTGTAGTTAAAACCCGATCCTGCTCACGCCTATGCCTACTCTGAACCAGCCATGATGACAGAAAGATTTGTCTGGGCGAAAATTTAAATCATAAATTAATAACCACATAAAATAACAAGCCACACCCAGCCCTCTACGCCGAAGTATTGAAGGCTGACGCCATCGTGGAAAATTAACCATCAAACGAACGTGCAGCTGCGACGAAAGTTATTTGCTCAGCGAACGTCTTCGCGATGCAATCTATCGGACAGAAAAGGGAGAAAAAAAAATAGACGCATGGCCAACCAGCAAAAAACGCCGCTGTCAACGTCGGCAAAAAGCCACATACGCCATTCGTCCAGATCCCTTTTTAATAGGCACCAATCCGAGATCGTTAGAGCTTGGCCCGGTTTTTCAACTTCCAAAAAACAAAACAAAATAAAACACTCCAACTCGAACAATGAGTATTACGGGTCCGTGCGTGCGCCGAAACAAGAAAGTTCTCCAACGACGATCTCCTATAGTGTCTTTTTTTTTTACTTTGCAGATTTTCCTCATTATCCCTACACAGCTTATTGCAATATGACCAACAGTTACATATTTTTTTTCTGTTCTTGTTTCTTTTTGTGCTCGGCGTTAATCTGGTATCGTTTTAGAAACACCCAGAAACTCGGCCGATGTAATCGTAGTGACTCGCAGTAAAGCGGCTTCGTCCTCGTGGACGACACAGTTTTCACGGTGAATTCGGTATTTGTAAACTTTAGAGCTCACCAACCGTGTTCGAGTTAACTTTGCTGAAGTTGAACCTATACTAGCATTTACTTTGTAGGGAACGTGTCAGCGACGAAAAAAAAAATCGGCAGAAATGTCCGTATAATTGCTGGCGCTAAAACTCCCAGCGTCCTCAGTGAATTCACCCATGAAAACTCGCAAAGCCTTTTAGGTTCGAAGCTCCTCAGAGTGTGGGTCACTCTTTCATAGTAGTAGTAGCATGTTGTAGTATTAGCCACTTCTATTTAGATTCAAGATTTGCTCACGAGATGGCGTTTTGTGTATATGCCATTGGAAATAATATCACTGGATGGCGTTAGTGGTTTTTCGTATAGAAATTCTCAGCACATATCTAAGGAGTGAATGATAATGGCGGGGGGGGGGGGGGGCGAAGCTTTCGTCCATCCGTATGTCACAGACAAACAGACGGACGGACGGACGGACTGACGGACTGACGTTTCGGCCCACTATACATGATTCACTCAGTGGATATGCTGCGATTTTTTTTTCTGGTCACAACATACCTAATAATTGCCCACTCGTCTACCTCCTAAAGCCTTCTGCTTGTAAACGAATTATGCATGGCCTCTAGGACCAGAGGAATTGAAAGCTTTTAGCACCCCACATGATTTTTGACGGCCTCCGTGATCGGCCCCTCTTGGCCAAGCACCGACACCATGTTATAGCGTCGTCACGTGACGTCACGGTCAAGACATGATCACGGTGAAAATTTAGCCGCAATGCGCCGTTACAATAGAGTCGTATCGCAACGCCATCGTGCAATTATTTTTCGCATCGCTCCTGTATACGCCGACGGTGAATTCACGCGTTCGATGAAACGCCTAAGGCTTCCATTGTAATGAAATTGATACACATCATATCGCATGTTCTTATGAGAAAACTAAAACACGGAAGCACGAAGCGTCGATAGCGGCACAGTAATGAAACAACACGTTTCAATCATCTATTTTAAAAAGTTATTTTGATCCTTCAAATTTTCTTTATATGTCATTAAGGTCGCATGCTCCATCTGCCCGGGATAAGTTTCTATAGCTATCTCTTATCATTCAAGAGATAACAAGCTTTCACTTTCATATACACCCTTGAGTAGTACAAAAATACTACCCCAGGACCACGTTATTCTACAGAGGGCACACGCATAAACCATACGAAGTGTAGGGTTTGACGAAAACTCGTCTGGCGAGGAAAAATCAGGCTTCAAAAAACGTACACTTGCACACAACATAAAAAAACACAAACGAAACAACTAAATCGACATTTCATGCCAATACAAGGCACCTTTTTTTTACTAAGGAACCTATATTGGGAACTGAAACGTCGATACTGTTTTTTTTTGTGTGTGTGTGTGTGTGTGTGCGAGTGTGTTTATTTTTTTTTAGTTTGCGAGCGCACGTTTGTCTGAACCACGCATAAACCATAATGCTTACGATATCCACGAGGAACGCTGTGATCACAACAGCGCTCGAATACGTGCATAGAAACGATTATGGGGGATTCGAAAACGAGCGTTAGCTCAATCCCTTCAGTGAAAACAGTCCACCTAAGTGGGGAAAATAAGTCTACTTGGGTTATGATAACGCGAGCAACTTCGAGAAAACGGGCGGGGAACGTAAATAATGCATCCGCCACCGTGGTAAGAGTGAGTTCAGGCCGAGAGTGCCTTGGGAACGATTTAGGCATAAATTAAATAGGTAGCAATCAGTGGTAAACCTTGCTTAGGCGACGACGGCAAGAAAATGAAGGACCATTGTTCAAGAGAACGTCGAACAAGGAGAGGACGCGCGAATCTAGCCGTAGAAAAAAAAAACGCTTTTCGAAAGCTCCGTTCTGCCCTCCTGAACACTATAGGTTGTTCGTTTATCATCTTGAATGAAAAAAAAATACAGATTACAAACGCTCGCGCGATTTAAAAATCCGGGATATTTACGGTGAATGCGGCAAGAACCACTATCATGGAATGTTAAAAGTTGTTTAACAAAAGTAAAATACGTTTGCTTCATTGTATATCATAATGTACTCTCTTAAGTGCCACTAAAGAGGCATTAAAGTAGAATAATAATCAGTTCAGACTGATAATTTACATTTACTGTGAATTTGTGGTGTCGTTGTTTTCCCAATGCCAGACATTTCATATTTAGATTTCCCATCGAGATCTACGATGGCAATGCGACGCATTTCAGTGTGTGTGTGTGGGGGGGGGGGGGGGGGATTCGGCCATACTGCCTCAACGAGATGTTATCCGCAATGCTTATTCTCTGGCTCCTTCAAAAAACAATTTACTTCCCAATAGATAAAAAGTACATAGGCCCTACTGCAGGCAACATCTAACTCTATGACGTCACGGCGACCGGTGCGAGAACTTGAAGTAGCGTCACCAGTGGCGTTCACTTTTTACCCGTTCTCTCGTTTACAGAAGAAGAGTTGGTGACAGTAGAAATAAAAATGGAGTGGCTGGAGCGCTATCCCAGCCCTGGGCAGAAACACTGTCCGGGAAAGGTCACAGTTTCTCTCTCAGTCCGGTTGCTTGCAGGAACCGCCACAACGTCCTCACAGCGGCTCGTGATGCAGACCGGGTAGGTCCCAAGCATCCGATCCTACGACTTTCGGTCCGGCAATCGAGCACTTGACCACTAGACCACGGCGGCGGGTAATCAGTAGATGAAGTCATGTAGGGCGGTACAGGACATACAAAGGAATGATACGTAAAATTAACGGAAATGGGTGTTACCGGATAGATTGGCCGGTAGATTACGGCAGGAAGGTCAGAGGCGGCTTCCTCATGTTAATGCCTACTCAAGTCTACTGGAACGAACTACCAGGTTCGGTTCGTGAAATGAATATGTCAGATTTTTCGGAGGCACTGAAATGACATTGTTTTCTTTTTTTTTATGTACCCGGTTGTGCTTAGAATGTGGCGATAAATGTTGTGATTTGTTCTGATGAAGAACTTGTTTTGATGTTACTTATATTCTTTCTTACTGTATGTACCCCACTCCTGCAATAGCCCTGCATTGGGCTGCAGTATTTGAAAAGAAATAAATAATAAAATAACATTGCCGAACGAGAGAGAGAGAGGCGAACTCAAATGCGAGAAAGAAAGAGAGGAGAGACAGATTTGTAGCATCCGGTTTGTTACCCTACACTAAGGGAAGAGGAAAGGGAATTAAAGATTGCAATGAAAGTGGAGAGGAGGTGATACGTTGTTTTAACACAGCAGCGTGTTTTTCGGTGTTGTTCTGATTGTAGTAAAAATTGGGAGGCCAATAAAGGTGCAGTATTTCGTTCGTTCTCACACCGAAAAGTGTAACGCATGCGAAGATTGTCACGTAAATTCTTAATACTCCTCACCCAGCGCCCATATAGGCTTCGAATGCATCATATTCAATGGCACACGGCATTTGGGGCTGGCCTATGCATTGATATTCCAGACGCTGCAAACGTAGAAAGCGTTCGCAGCGTCCTGCGTTCGCACAATTTCAGGAGATACCGCATGCGCGTCATAGCAACAGCGCCGTGCCATTGGTGGGTATGTCTGTTACAAACGAATGTCGCGGTCGCCACCAATTTATTTTTATTGCTATGCGTGGTAGAGCTTCATACGCCACTAGACTTACACTTTTATCCGTTCGTAACGATTTCTTCTTACGTGGACTCCAAGCAACACAAAAATGTAAGCAAGAAACGCTATTTGCTATCACTACCGCCTTTTATAGCAATCCCTCGCTGCACCGGGAAAGGAATATGCGTGTAATATTTAATGGAGTTCTTGCTGGACAAACACCACTGGCTCCTTTAAAAAAACCGCCGCCTTCTTATTAGCTCACCGTACTCGCAGATGAACTAATCGAGCGCCTCCCGCTGCTTCCCGCTACGAAAGAACCTCCTTCTATTTTTTTTTCGCTCTCTCCTAGTAACCTTCTCTAACAATCTTCCCCACGAAAAGTATGTCTCAGCCGAGCTACGCTTCTTCTCTCTTCCTCTTTAGCTCTATCGCGTTCCAATTTGCCCAGACCAGTCGCTATATGTAATCGAACGTTTCCTGTTCTGTGCGCTAACAAATGTCTTCTATCTATTTTTACTCATACTCTTCTTTTCCTTATTTAGAAATCTACCTCATATACTTTCCCCTGTCTATCTCCTCTCTCCTCCGTCTTCCTCTCGCTAATGCTCTTATTTGTTCAATGCACTCACCATATCTAATCGAACGCTTCCTGTTGTGCGCGCTAACAAAAGCGTTCTCTTTCATTCCCCTCGCACTATTATCCTCGTTCGGCAATCTACCTCATCTCTCTCCCCTCTTTCAAACCTTGCCTCTTCTTTCGCTCTTCCTCATCAATTCTTGTTTGAGACAACTTCGGGCGCGCCTAATGACGTATCTAATAACGACAATAAGAAGCGAACGTGTCCCTGCGCTGTGCTTTTTTTCTTTGTTATTTCTTTCCGTGCTCCGAGCAGCTCTCCCTCCGCCGTCGTCGCGGGTAATTTCATTTACCAGCTTCTTGAGCTGCTCGCATATTTCTCCTGTCCCCACGGAGAAACGCCGCCGCTGCTTTCCGCTTTCGTCGTCTTAACTTCTGGTTTTAAAAAATGTGTGTGCGTGCGCGCGCGCGCGCGCGCGCGTGTGTGTGTGTGTGTGTGTGTGTGTGTGTGTGTGTGTGTGTGTGTGTGTGTGTGTGTGTGTGTGTGTGTGTGCGTGCATGAGTGAGTGAGTGAGTGAGTGAGTGAGTGAGTGAGTGGTGCGTGCGCATCTCCATTTTTTCTGAATATTTCACATTTATTTACTTAACCAAGCGAAGGTTTTCAAAGCGATATACTGATTTCCCATATGTGTTCGTTACCCGAAATTTCTCTCGAAATTGCCTTCAGCCATCGCCAGCACCTACTTGGCGCCACGCCACAGAGGCGCCCCCTTTTTGGACGAAAGCCCTATATTCCTCCCAAATCACGACGTTTGAACGTCAGTCACGTAAACGGCAGCGACGCAGAAAATCGCAGCAATGACGCCACTCACACATCGCGATCGTGACGTCACGATGGCGTAACATATTGGGACATTGCGCGATGAATGACGTGAGCACATGAGGACGACGTTTGTTCGTACGTTTATTCGGCTTCGAAGAGCCGACGTGTCCGCAAAATCACATCAGGTATCTCAAAGAATGAAAAGAAGGACAGGTCGAGATGCTATACCCTGCGACCTTCTTCGAGATAAGGACTTCTTATCTGTGATGCAAGTTTTTCACCACTGCTTTCCTCACCATTACACTAGTCTGTTCCTTCTTCTTTTGTTAATTACGCTTCTTGCAACGGTGCCACAATTTCTTCCCTTCATTTGTCTTTTTTTTTCATATATTACTCCTCGTCTCGCTTCCGTTGTCAATTGTTGAGTTCTTCTCTCCTTCCTCAACATCATACTCGGCCTCATTATTTTGCTCGGCGCTTCTCTTGTGCCCATCCCGCGTCTTTACAGGGTCACGCTCCCCGGAGAACCTGCTTCCTTTTCGTCCGCCACTTCGTTACCAACCCTGTTCATTGTTACTTCGGCACGCCACCGCACGTGCCGTCCGGGCAGTCCGCTTCGAGAGGCTATTGACGTTGTTTTCGGCAGTAGATGTTCATCGCTTAGTGTTTTCTTCAACCTTACTATAGCGGGGAAACAATGATGGCGCTGCAACCACTCAACCACTAAAGTGCCTCAATAGAGAAAGTACCAACACTCTCCTCCATATCCCCTCCAAAGTGTCCGACCCTCCTCTGCCAAGTGTCCAAACATTATCTATATCCTCTCCCGAATGGCCACCGTGCGGGCGCCAGCCCCATAGAGTTTCCCAAAATTAACTAGAGGGCACTCTGGCGCTGCGATCGTTCAGCGACCATGGGAATGATGGGTAGTACACACATTGGCCGAGTCTTCGCACTTGCGGGCAGCGAATCGTACTTGCGGCTTCGTTTATTGCTGGTTACGGTTTTGCTTTGAAATAAAGAACAAACCCTTTTGAACTTAGTGGCTTGATTCGAAATGGCAAGCCTAAAAGAACAAGGTTGTGAAGCGCAAACGGTGAACATTTGCTAATTTGTGTTTTCCTGAAAAAACAGCTGCAAGCCACACGAACACACACGGAGCCAGAAGCAGGCCAGAAGTACGAAAATTAGACAAATGTGTGTACTACCCATCATTCCCATGCTCGCTGAAGCACCGTGTGTTGCAGCTCCCATATAGACACTAGCGCCAGAGTTCCCTCTAGTGTATATTAAGAAACTCTATGGCCGGCCCTAAACCCAGTTCGCACCACTTTCCTATCAAGAATGCTTGCTCACGCTGACGTCACGCGCGATGTTCGTGACGGCCCGAGAGGCGGGAGAGGAGGGTGCGCGGCGCGGCGGCTCGCTTAAAAGAATGGCGGTACTTTCCTAAAAGTATCCAGGGGCTTTATCAACCACCGTAGAGACAGTGTGTGGTATAGTACACGAATGTGCGCCCGCCACGGCAATATACTGGCTACGGTGCACGGCACCTGAGCCGATATTCACGCGTTCGATCGTGGTAGCGGCGGTCGCAATTCGGTGGAGGCGAAACGCTATAAGCCAGAGTACAGTGTAATGTCGGTGCACTTTAAAGAGCACCGGATGACCGAAATCTGCGAAGCCCTCCACGGCGCGCCTCGTAATTACATGTATAGTTCTGGAATGTAGAAACCTAGATATTATTATTACAACGATCTGCCTAGTCATTGCGCTTGCCGCTTCGGACGCATTCGTGGCTTCGTTTATCGATGCGTTTAGCACACTTTGTTTCGGATAGAAGAATGGCTCCCTGCGAACCTCGCGAGCTGCAGTTTGAATTAAACAGCCTGAAAGGACCAAGGTGGTAAAGTGGGACTGCTGAGCTTTCACCGAACTTTTTCTTGCGACAACACGGCTGTGCGCCACACGAAGTCGAAAGAAACGAAGCTTAGGAAAACGCACGTACTACCCATCTTATGTAACTCTTGAAGGGAAAAGAAAAGTGAGCCCCATAACTGTCTGCATCAGAGTGCGACACCTCAACAGTAGCTCACGAGGAATGGGGGGTAAAAAGAGATTAAAAGGATAGGATTAAAAGGTATATATAGAGAAAGGAAAGAGAGAACGAGGCGCAGGGACAGCGAGCGGCGGAAGTAAAGAGAAGATAGGAAAGATGGACACGGTCGCAAGAGTCCGAGGACGGGGCACCACTCGACGAGAGCTCTTGTCGGCGGCAGGAGATGGCGTATAGGGCGAACCGAGTCGGCCAGAGCTGCGCTGTCGTAGGAAATAGCGAGGGCACAACCGGTCGGCACGGAATTCAGCGAGCGAGTTGTACTACCCATCATTACCAAGCGGGCTGAGACGCCCTGCATTGCGGCCTCTGTAGACACTAGCTTCATATATGCTTCTAGCGTGCAAATACACCACGCGGTTTGTGGTACTTGTTTTCTTTTCTGGTGGCACTTACTTCAAGCAATTATTTTCCTTGTTGCAAGTGTACTGTACTGCCTGTGGTCGTATAGTAGCAATATGCAGATCGCTATGGTCTTGCATCATTTGTAGCTGTGTTTGTCTTGTCACAACCGTTCTTGTTAAACCAGCAATAGCAGTTATCTTGTAGTAGCATTAGCAGCGGCGATTCTAGAGGTGATAGTAGCAACGGAATTAATATTGTCGCACTAAAGCTAGACACAAAAGTTTGCACCACCAGTAATATACGAACAGCTGAGCGCTTCCTGGGAATCCCCGCAGTTTTTTTTTTTTTCACGCAGCATCGAAGAGATTTTATGAAGGCCTCGGGAGCAGGGATGGGCTCCCGACTTTTATATAACACGGCAGTATTTGTAGGGGTGGCAAAATGTAATTATAGCTCACACGTTTGTCTGGTAACTTGCTGTACGAGAGGCCTACAACAATTACAGATTCGCCGACGTCTGGCTTGTGTTGGCTACTTGAAACAAGTTTAGAATACTTTCCTTCTTTTTATGTATCAGCTGGCTATACTTTTCTATCCTCCGCTGCTGTGAAGCTGCAAAACGTATGCTCATATGGTCGACTTCCCTATTCCTTTTACAACTTCGTTCATCAGTATGGGTTTCTTCGCTATAGTTCTCGGTGAGTTTATCCCCAATTTATCCCGCTGTTTATGTATCTCGAATAGCTCTTCTCGTTTCTGGAAAATCATCTTTTCCTCGACTGACGTCCCTTCTTGGCGCTTGTTCATTGACAGGGAAGAAAAAAGGGAAGCAAAGGCAGAGCTTCCCTATTCCTTTACTACTTCGATCATCAGTTTGGGTTTCCTCGCTATAGTTCTCGGTAAATTTGTTCACAATTTATCCCGCTGTTTACGTGTCTCGTACAGCTTCTCTCATCTCTGGAAAATCATCTCTTCTCTTCCTCGACCGACGTCCCTTCTCGGCGCTCGTTCTTTGACAGGGAAGAAATAAAGAGAAAAACAGAAGGGGAAAACAGGGAAGAGCGACGCCTGATGAATCCGCGGGGAAGACGCACTCAAAGAGATAGCCGTAGAATCGCCCCAGGACCTGCGCGCCATCGCCCGAAACCGAACAAACCGCGCTCGGGGAGAGATTGATTAGTTGATCACGCCGTCCCGTCGAGTGGGACTCTCCTCGGGAGTGGTCGATACTTTCCCCATTCGGGAGTCCGTGCCGCCTACGAAGCAGCCGCTTCGCAATAACGCCCACACCCCCCTCTTCGCCATTCTTCCCCAACGGTACACCTAGAGCCAGACTATGCGCTTTCGTCTCGTCTCTCATTGGCTGCCACACTTACTGTTACCAGTATTCGGCTAACCCAAAGCCAACTTTTTCTCCCTTTCTTCCCTTATTTCCTTACTGGTCTGTTAGCAATGAGTGTTTATGTTTAGCTTGCGGGTTTTTTTTTTTTTTTGCCCTCTCGCTGGTTGGACGGCTAAATTGGGTCGATGAGTAGTTGCTGCTTCTTCACCAACGTTGCATGCCTGGCCTTTGATCTTGGGGTTCTTTTTTTTTCTTGCCACTCCTGGTTGCCCGTCCACGCTTCGTTCTTTTACTTTTCCCGGCCACTGATTAGCTGCGCCGTCTGGCTGCTTTTGTCGGCGTCATTTCTGCTTCTTTGGATCGATGTTTCTGCGTCCTGGTCTGCAGGCAGACAAATTTGCTTCTTCGCCACCCTGCGCACTTAGTTAAGCAGCCCAAGTGCTTCGATCTTTGTCAAGGCGCGGTTGTCACCAAATCGCGTCAATCTGTCGCTTCCTTCTAACTTCTTAATTAGATTTTGCCCTACAGAAGCTTCCCACTGCCTTCGATTACGGACTTATTCAATGGGGAGCGTGTTATATTCCCAAATTCGGGAAATTCGCCGCGGCGATCGGGGCTGAAATAGTCACAGTCCTTCGCGCGTTTTCGTAAACCTACTCGAGCACTCAAGCAATATTTTTCATCTCAGTTGATCGAAATGATACGCGTTGTGCAGCGGTTATCCACAATATTGTTAATACGCAGCAGTTCTGGTAATGTGGGAAAACTGCTGCTCGTGATAGTTAATGTTTAGAAAGTTCGCCCGCATTCACTCACCATACGCTAACTTGACTGACTATACACTAGGTTTGGTTGATACTGAGTGACCTCGGTTGCGCTCTTCTTTCTATGCGTTTGGCTAGCGTCTACGCTATAGGCTAGCGTCAGCGATCCGGAAGTTTTAACGGCGACCCTCCGTTAATTCAATCTCGATTCTGTGATCCAATTGTTTACCATTTTCGGGGCGCTCCTTTAGACTTCCTTTTTGTGCTTCCCGTTTTCCCCCGTCTGGTTTATTGCGTTCGCTCTCTCTCTCTCTCTTTTTTCTATGGCCTGCGAAATTGAATTTCCAGACAGCCGTCCTCTCGTAAGCATTCGCCGCAGCAGACGACCTTTCCTGACGTGACCAGACTAGGTTCCTTAGCTAGCAGCAGACGACAGACGCAACCCTCTCGTCTGTCACGCACTGAAATGTTTGTTTTTCATGCGCCCGAACACTTCTTGTTCATTCAAGCTGACATTTGTGTATGCTTTCGTGGCGGCTCCATTTTCTCTCGAAGCGACGACGTACGCGATTTTTAAGTTATGCGAACGCAACTCGAACCCTATAAGTCGGTCTTCGGTTTGGCCCCGATGGCGCGCCCGACGTGACCTCCATACCTTAGGCTTTTTTTATCTCTTTGTTTTTCTTACTCGCAAGCCGAAAAGCAGTTCTGTTGTGCGAACTGCTCACGGGGTTCCAAGTTTGCTGTTTCGTCAACACCGGAACGCTGTAATTCTTGTATGCCATAGCCACTACACATCACCATCATCGCCATTCTCGGCGTGTTTTTGTCCATTGCAGCAAGAAGCCCCCTACCAGTGATCTCCAGTTCATCGTATCCTGTGCGAGTTGATTCCATTTTATCGCTGCGAACGTCTTAAAAGGACGCTAAATCCCCATAACGTCATAACGTCAGAGTGAAAGATCAATGTTGGGGAACGTCTGAAACGTCAACATTTTCGACAGCACTACCCTGCGTCAACGGTCAAGAACAAGGGTCGGCAAAAAACTGTGAAGCACGCTCAGACTCATGATGACGATGAACTAACTTTATTCAATTAGTAGAAAGATTCTCCTCTCCTTTCAGGTGCGAGAGGGGAAGGGAGAACCAAAGACTCACTCGTGAGATATCCTTTGTGCTTTGCGCTCATTCAGACTCAGACTCGCCAAAATTTTGCCGAGCCGGACGCGTACTCACACTAACCGAAATTTTCTTAAATCAGACTCATTCAAACTCACCGAAATATGTCTTACCCTGGCTCAAACTCAAGACTCACGGCTCGACCCCAGTCTGAGTGAGTCGGCGGGAGCCAACCCATGACTGTGTTTGCCGGCCAATGATCAAGAGTCACCGAGTACAACTGATCGCTAGTAACCAGACCAGTTGCAACAAAAAAAAAACTTTCCGTGCATTACGACACATAAGAAAATGCCGGTTGTCGCTTCCGTTTGATTCGCGGGAAAAAATAACCACGTGCCGTTACCATGGAAACAGTGCGAGTGGTTCGAAAGTTCCGTTTTCACCGAACTACGCCTCGCTCACGCGGTCACGTATCACGCTCACGTCTCACGCTCACGTCTCACGCTCACGATGCACGCTCACGATGCACGCTCACGCTCACGACACACGCTCACGGATGCACGCTCCCGAAAGGCACTGTGACAGAAAATTCGACAAAATTCCGCGCGTACGTGATGTTGACGGAAGCCCAAATGGTGCACGCCACTTCAGCCGAAGCAATGACGCGACTTTCCACTGGGCGCCGCAAGACGAACTCCGAACGCTCCAAGTGACTTAGTGCTGCGCCTCTGCGCATGCGTCGCCAGTCAGTGCCCCGTCGTAAGATTCCCCGAGGACATCCATCACGCCAATCTTCAATGGTCGTTGTTGCTGCTGTGGCTCCCGCTACTATCGGTCCGCTAGAGTACGGCGGCCCCACCCGTAAAGGCGGGGCGCATTGGGAGGTGACTACTACGTCAGAAGGTCCGTTTAGGCGTCAGATTTGAAGTGCATTAACGCCGTGCGGACGACTTAAACGTGACCTTATTTCATTGTAGGCATTTACTTGGCACGAAAGTAACACTACGAAGTTTTTGAACGGTTATTTCAACAATTTACGCCGATTATATTCGCTTTTAAAGGCCCCTAATTTTGTCGCTTCATCCAACTCTCTACCTTCCCCGACTACGTTTCCCAGCCCTTGGCAATCATTCTGTTGCTCGGACTGCCCGAGGGGGGGGGGGGGGGTGATTTTAAAAGAAAAGAAGAGAAAAGTGGGCCCCGTAACTGTCTCTCAGGGGGAGGACACCTCAACGGCAGCTCACGAGGGGTGGGGGGTAGAGAAAGGATTAAAAGGATAGGATTAAAAGCTAAATAGATAGAGCGCGAAGAAGGAGAGAGCGAGGCGCAGGGACAACGAACGACGGAAGTAAGTAGAAGATAGGAAAAGATGGACTCGGTCGCAGCAGTCCGAGGACGGGGCCCCACTGGCGAGAGCTCTTGTCTGCGTCAGTAGGTGGCGTAGGGCGGACCCAGTCGGCCAGAGCTACGCTGTCGTCGGAGATCGCAGCGGCACAACCGGTCGGCACGAAATCCAGCGAGCGAGTGACCCGTTGTCCGTTCTACGCATTACGTGACCAGCCCAAGTCCATTTGTTTCGCTTGATGTCGGCCCAAGTATCTGCAACTGCTGTTTCATTATGTCACTAAAGGAGCCCTGCAATATTTTTTTTTTAACATGGCCAGAAAACACGGCCGTACGGTAGTCCAGTCTCTTGAGAACATTATAGCTCAGCCTGTGGCATGAAATTGACGAATAAACTTCACTAAGACATAAATCTCTCACTTTTTCCTCGACAAATGATACCATAAACACAAACGCCCACGCTATAAACCCGGAGTCCACGGCCATTGGTTGATTTGAACAGCGTGGGCTGCGCAGCTACCGTTGCCGCCACGGGATGCCGCCACATGCCCGCGATGCCCTCTATAATACTTTGGAGTTACACGCGGTACAGAATTACGCAAGAGCGCTCGTAATTACATTGATAGTAGAGGATCATACCATATAGTTTCCTAAAATTAACTAGGCGAGACTGGCACTGCGATCGTTCAGCTCCGATGAGAATGATGGGAAGTACACATATTTGCCCAGTCTTCGTGTCCCCGGCTTGGAATACACTTGCGGCTTTGTTTATACTGCATATTGGCGTTTGTTCCAGATAAAAAGAACGGATCGCCGTGAACATCGTCAGCCGATTTGAATCAGTGAGCCTAATAGGGTGAAGGCAGTGAGTTGCAACAGCTGAAAACTCGCCAAAGTTCGTCTTGCGCCAAAGCTGATTCTGGGCACCCGCAAGAACAAAGATTAGACAAATTCGTGCGCTGCCCATGATTCCCATGCCGGCTTAGGCACCTTGCGTTGCATCTTCGGTAGGATGGATGGATGGATAAACGTATCCGGCTGCGCCCTTTAGATCGGACGGCGGCCCACGCCACCTAGCCATAAAGTTAAGTACTATCACTATGTGTTAAAGAATTGAATTTCACTCGCGCCTCGATTGTATCCAGCAATTAGTTAACCTCCTCTTGATTATTTCTACCCGTTTTAACACTAGCGCCAGAGCTCCCTCTAGTGTGCCCACAGGAAAGTCTATGGCGCAGAAGGCTTCAGTGACCGTAGCGGGAAAACATTGTAATCGACTGAGGACGACATGGCAAATCAATGCGTGTGTCTCACCCGGAGCCTTGCAAGATGTTTGATCACCCATTCAGTACTTTGATGTATTACTAAACGTGACGCAGTCCTTTGGATTCAACAGTATATATATATATATATATATATATATATATATATATATATATATATATATATATATATATATATATATATATATATATATATATATATATATATATATAAAAGAAACGCCACTTGCTACGGGTTTTTTTTTTTTTAGAGAGAAATGAGGCCCAACTTTGCGGACCGTTTCACCCGAGCCCACCACCAAAAGTGGCGTATACACAACGCGAGCGGACATTGGAAGCGATGTTCTTTTATATCGGAAGTACGACGCTTCCTTTAGCAATCCGTTCTAGCACGTCACACGACTGCCGCCGCCAGCCACATTCGAATGTCGTCGGGCATTGCACTCCGGCACAATCCATCCCGCCAAAAATTAAAAAAGAAAGCGAAACCAGCAAGCCACAACGAAATTCTAGTACACGACATAAACACGAAATATCAAAAAAAAATACGCAGCGGGGTATTCTATTCCTCGCTTCCAGATCTGAAAAAAAAACTGTGCACACGTGCGTGTGTCTCGGTTTTTCTCTTTTCAAACTACCGATCACATTCTTTAGAAAAAGATTTGAACGGAATAGATGCGACACAAATGAGGAGAAAAGGCGTCAATGAACTCGGCTACAACTCTACGACAATCGCAGCACGCTCCGATACACAAAGCACCGAAAGCCTTTTTCTACATAAAGTCGCGGAACACATCAGAGCTTTCGCTTCGGCAAACTCGAATCGAAGGCGCGTTAGAAATGCGTCCCCGAGTACATCCACGGCGCTATACAGACATGCGAAAACCCGAGCTATATCATTGCGAGAATGGAGGCAACAAAAGAGACGAGAAGTTAGGCGCAAACAATTTCCGTTCTCGTCTCTGGCGTTGTCGTTCTTTCTGGCGCGGTGCAGCCGTCACGATGGTCAGCTGCTGATCCGGAGGTCGCGGGTTCGACTCAGGTTGCGACGGTCGCATTTTGATGGAGGCGAAATGTTAAAGCCTCGTGTACTGTGTCGTGTCATCATCATCATCATCAGCCTGACCACGTCCACTGCGGGACAACGGCCTCTCCCATGTTCCGCCAGTTAACACGGTCCTGTGCTTGCTGCTGCCAATTTATCCCCCATGTCATGTCGTGTCGTGTCAGTGGGCGTTAAAGAACACCATACGGTTGGAGTTCGCGGAGCCTTCCATGCGGTGTCCCTATATCGCTTCGCCGTTTTTAGACGTAAGTCCCCATATACTGGCAATAGTTTCACGTGGCGGCGCCACACCAACTCTGTTTCACATCACGTGGGAGTGTACACATCGCAATGAAGAACAAACATCACTACATGAACAACACAGAGGAACAATGGGGGGGGGGGGGGGGGCACTGCTGTCCAGCTCGGCCGTTGCTGACCAGCGCTGGCTTGTCCAACGGGTGGAGATGATGGAAAGGGCCAGCGGAGCCCTGGAATAGGGGCCCGACCATCTGGAATGCTCTGCGTTATGCGCAAATAAAGTTGTCTCTCCCTCTCTCCATGTATTATTATTATTATTAGTAGTAGTAGTAGTAGTAGTAGTAGTAGTAGTAGTAGTAGTAGTAGTAGTAGTAGTAGTAGTAGTAGTAGTCAGTCAGTAAACTTATTATCCACTGCGGTTGCTCTAGGGTACATAAATTAAGGGATATCACCTTATTCGCTTCTCTTTTACGTACTATTCTCGACGCGAGCATAAGCTGAGAGAGACCCAATAAAACACGCTACACTGTTGACAATACTGAGGCAAGCCCTTCAAGGAATTGCCGGAACTTTATTCTTGTTACCGGCTGATTTACGCGACGGTTCTAGACGACAAAAAAAAGGGGGGGGGGGGGGACATTGCTTAAGCCAAGTCCTGCACACACATCACTACAACTCCACGAAGACAAAAAAAGAAAGAGAGAAAAGAATATAAGAACCTGAGAACCTGAGAACGTATAAAGCAAATGAACATAAAAAGAAGCATAACAGAGCACATTGGGACTTGAAAGATGCACCTGGCTTACCTGTCCGGGGTGCTCAGGAGCGGTGAAAAAAAAATGAAACAATATGGCGAGGTGTTTCGCAGGTATCGAAAAGAGAGTAGCCAGAGACAGATTGTAGCCATAAACCAGCAGACACTTTAACAGCACGAAAGTAGCGAATATTTCATTTCATTTCTGTGGGCATCACCGAACAGGCTGGCAAGCTTTTAACAGCACATAAGCAGAAAGAGCTTTCTTTCTTTTC